>JAZGTK010002232.1:0-33019 GCA_036877625.1 Ambastaia sidthimunki
ACTCACTTCTATGAATAAATCCCTCCTTTCCTTCTAACTTGGGTTTGGCTTTTCTGGGGACTTCTGAATCTGCGTATATAAGACAGAGACACCTGTTATATATCTCTTAAAAGAAGCCCATCTTTCCATGTGTGAACACAAAACAGCACAGCTGGGTTCAGTAAAGCGCATGTGTGAACAGAGTTTCAGTTTGAATCTGTATTTGAATCTCAATCTGTTCTGGGGATCCTTCAATAATGTTACGTCACTTCACATCATTCAGTTTTGAGTTCCCATTAAGGTCACTTTAATATATAGAAAGCAAATTGTTGCAGTTTGATTAGTGGTGTTCAATCCCTATAATGCAACTCACAGCAACGCCAACCCAACATGACTTCCCATAAATTCTGGTTTATTTCAACCGGATCATTTAATAGTAGTTGGAAAATCGAATCTGTACAAGAGGGGGCAGTCTAAACCTTCTAACTGTAAAAGAGTCTGGCTTCAAATGCGAAAGGAAGTGTTTGAAATGAGGCCACAGACAAAACTAACCGCTAATGTGATCGGATGCAATCCCATTCCCAAAAACAAAAAGACAGGATCAGAGGACAACAGGCTGGAGAAGGTCGCAGAATGCCAAATTAACCAGCATTATGACTAAAAGATTATGTGAATAGCATGGCATCAGTGTGAGTGGAAGCAGATGGAAACTGAAAATCTCCAACGACCACCATTTTATTTACTGATGGTGGGCGTGAAAACAGAAAGAATTAAATCAATGAAAAACAACAGCTATTTATGGAGAGAACTTAAGAACAGGCGGAATATCTACCATACCTGTGTCTGTTCTTTAAGAAAATCAGGTAGCTGAAATTCACCCTTAAAGACCTGGAAAAACAGAGAGCTTATTTTAGAGGCTTTTACACTGTGCAAACGCAGGAACTACAACACAGCTATTTATCCTCAGTACAGTGTTTCCAAAGGAATTAAATGGCACACTGCTTATTCATTATACAGTTTAAACCTCAAATTCTTCTGTTTTGGCCAAATAAACCTATTTTTCCTTTTCTACCAAAAGTAATTCTAGTCTCTAAAACATTTTCCCAAAATGCATCAATGCAAAGGTGTTTATATGCCTCCAGTCAGCCAAATAAAGCCAAAATAAATAACAGCCAAATAAAAAAACTTGCGTACAGTCTTCATGAAGCGCACAATACGAATAACAGACGTCTAGTGTAAAACACTCTCACTGGATGCTAAGAGGATATTGTGTGTCAATTTCCAGGGTGTTTAACTTCACAAAATTCACAAACCCCATCCAGGCATTGGAGCCAAGGATGATGGAAAGGCTGAAAGAGTAAAAGAATGCGAGACAGACGGAATGTTGTTCACTGTTGATATGAGAACCAGCCAGCATGTCTGCTTCACTGAACATCTGAGCAGAACCAGAGGGGGCTGGGAAGACACAACTTACAATCTCCAATTAGGACAAATCCACCTGGATTTCCAAGCTTGCAAAACCGGTAATGGAACTGGTTGGGAAGTGTGCAAGTGTTTGGGATGAATGTGTGAGCGTGTGAGTGCAGGAACCGTGAGGAAGTGAACAGTGAACTGCAGTGAATCGAAGAGCCAGACAGCTTAATGGTGAAGTCACTACATCAAAACACGCTCTGCTAGCAGGTCTAGACTGTGAGACACCTGAAGCTCTCTGGTGCCACTGTAGAAACTCTCAGTTATTGGAGCTCTACAAGTGAAAGTTTATCTTTCTCATCCCTCGTCTCTGGATGTCCATGTGTGTCCATCATAGTAAAATGATAAAGTTCTGATAATTGTTTACATTTATAAATTATCATGTTAGTTCAAATGCATGAATTATGTACTTCTTGCATCAAAAACAACCCGTGATTACATAATGACACCAAAATATTACTCTGGGTGTATTGCTCTGGGTATTACTCAAAATATGTTCTCAAAATCTGTAAATGTGTTACATCATCATTTGGCCTCAAGCCAACAGAAAGGATGGCCAGTTTTGTAATAGGGGTTTGCAGGTTCTATGGCAGAATACTGGCTCAACCCTAAGAACCAGCACCAGCTCAGTAAAAAGGGCATCTGTTAGGAATAAACGAATCAAGCCAAACTTCTTCCTCAAATCTGTTTTCCATCCATTTAATGCTCATTTGTTCAGGAGAACTTACCGAGCCAAAAACAATTGGCATGAAATGCTTAAATCCTCCAAGAACAGGCAACGCTCCAAAAGTGCATCAGCCCTGTCCTACCGTTCCTTGACATAAAACACATTCAGCGGAGCTGAAAGAATCTACACTGTGGACAGCGCCAAAGAAACATTTACATTTAGGCCTGTAGCTTTGATCCAAAGCGACTTACAATGTGAGAAAAACAGAAGCAATAAATCATAAGACGACAATCAACATCAGCCATACGTAGATACAATTCGTAGAAACCTTCTCATTGGCTCTTTTTGGAGTGTTTGGATACGGGGCATTTTCTGGAGAGGGGATTTGTGTGGATTTGGCTCGCTCTCCCCTTCTCAGCCTGTTCAACCGTGGGGTACGACTGTTACGCAAGACTTCATACCCAATTACATGTGGAGACTCCGAGCTGCTGGTTAAACAGCTAGTATCACTGGTGGGTCAGAAGGTGGGGTTCAGCTGTTGGGTGCAGAGGAACAGAGACCGGGAATGAGATTCTTTTGGGTTGAGTTGGTTGGCCTGGTTTGCATTTAGGAGCCTGAGTGGAATTTGTTTGCAACAAAAAAGACAGGCATGTTTCACATTTCCCTGGGTTCCGTTTCATAACAATCCATCTCTTATGCAAAACTGTTACTCTCATTAAATTTTGTACCTTCTGCTTCAGGGTGGAGGACCTTGAAAGGAAACAATTTTTTTTCTGCTATATCACCATGGCAAAAAGAAAAACAATCAGATTCTTTCATATGCGATTGATTCGTGTATTGAGAACGCAGCCATACCTTGATCTTCAGCCTGGATGGTTCACTGTGTTAGCAGAGGAGAAGGATTTGTAGAACATGAGTCATAAACGGCAGTTCGGATTTTGTTATCTATCCCAACACGCTCCTTCATGCCCCCATAAAACAACAGTCAATGACAACCAGGCCTCTGTTGGCTGTTAGTGGCATATCTGATTGTCTAATCTTTTTGAGGGATATAACAGAAGTGACACCCCAAACGAGGCACCCAAGATCTCGAAAGAATATTTGTTCTGCTATTTTTCACAATTTTTTCCATCGCTGATGTAACAGGAGACACTTATTCTGCAAGCAAGAACTTTGAGCTGTGAGAAGAATCTGTCAAAACTTGCGGGTAACCGAGTGTGCGTGTGATTCAGACCTTCATATGGGAGCAAAATTCTTCAAATCCTTACAGCTCTTGAGCTCCAGGGGAGGCAGCTTGCATGGAAAAACTGACTGTGCGGCTCGGCAGGGGAATTCTGTACTGGAATGTTTACGTTGAGCTACGAGTGCGGTTTGGTTATTGATCACAAAGTTGATGTCTATACACTGAAAAAGAAAACCATTTAACAGACTGGTGGCTTTAACAGAAGCATATCCCAACCTCAAAGCTCACAGGAGGTCTGTCTTTAAAGGTTTATAAATTATTTAAACCACATAAATTATAAAAAAAAGAAATTATGAAGAAAAAGTTGCATATGTTGTTGACAACAATGAAATGACTTTGTGCATCTTTAAATAAAAATCTTTAAGTGTAACTGAAGGATTATCGCAGACCTAAAATGTGATTACAGCAAGAGAACGACCCCTTTCTTCTCCCTTATGTAAAGACATGCATTTAGGATCTTAAAGTATAAGCAGGGTGGTTAATCCAGGGTAGTTGCAATGAGAGGTGCAGGGAGACAGTGATGCTAACACATGCACGACTGACTGCACCGCAGCCTCAGGTGGTGGAACCACCACCAGTGATCTCCAGCTCCACCGCTTCCAGAAACACCTGCCGTAGCTTCTGACAAGAGGTGCAGCGGAGCGCAGAGGAAACCTGCCGGGGAAACAGCGCTCGCTGTTCCACATCAGAGAAACAGCAAAACGCTGTTTATTAAAAGATGAACTGAAATGTGGGCACAGTTTGGCTAATGCGGGATAACACTGCTGACTCAAAGAGTCGCTGCTAGACACGCAAGACGGCAGTATTAACCAAACCGTTTGTGATTAACTCACTAGTCAATGAATTTACATATAAATATAAATATATATATGAAATTACATGAAAGTTTCACAATGTCAAATTTTATGAACTATGTAGAATGATCCAAATTCTAATAAAACAATTTTATTTTATGTATATATTAAATATATTTTTACAATATAAATATACAATATCATTTTAAATTATATTATTAACTAATTTATCCAACTAATTAATTTATCCAAAAACAAATATCCACTTGTATCCACATATCCGCAAGTTTTGCACACCAAGAAAATTTACAATCTGATTTTTGTTAATGCTGGTTGTATGTAATATAATGAAGGTTATAGGCCCTGATGAAGTGTCACCCAACACTTGTAAAAAAAACAAGATCACTCATTTTAGAGAAAACAATCCCATATTACTATAATCTTGCTGCTAAACAGCTTTAACCTCTGAACCAGTTAAACACAACCGCTTCCACATTTACTAGCAGCACTGTTAAGACCAAGAACATATTGATCTTAATATCAATTTCCCAACATGAATCATGAAGCTGCAAAGCCACTTAATAGATATTGATTGTGGTTTGGAAAGGATTCAAAATGTACTAATTCACAGAAGACCTTCAACAGAAAATTAAAGGGTGGAAAAAATCTCTGTACTCTACAATGTGTGGAAATCTTTTTGATCAGCAACACTTTAATTACATATACAGGCCTGTTGTCACGCAAAACTAAAACTGAGATGTTCTGAGAAGATAATTTCAGTGACTTTTATGTGGGCAGCTCTACACATTTCTGCTCAGGTAACGGCTGACCTACATAGTTTAGGTGGATCACCTTGAATTCAAAGGTTTTGATCTGCACAAAAAACATTAGATTAGAAGCGAAGAAAAGCCACCAACATAGTTTCATCAAAATGTTTTCCATGAAACAAGGACAATTTGTGGGAAGCAGCTGCCAGGAACCAGATTTATCAGCCGTTGTTTAAGTCTGCGTGTGGCGTTTTCTGTTTACTTTTGACAAGAATGCACATCTCCAGATTATTGTGACCCGGTAAACATGTCAACTAAACAAAAATCATGGATTCATTAAATAATGAGTCAGTCTGACCAAAACTCGAGTGTTCCTTGCACCCTGCCAGCACTAAATTCCAGCATTAATCGGTTTATTTTTCACTAAACAGTAGAACATTGGACATGTGATAGTGGTACCTTCATTATTCCAAATTAGTCTGGAGTGGTCAGATCAATATTAGCATCTAGAAAAGCCATGATTCTTAATTGCAGAAATAGTGCATTACTGCCACAAGATATTAGGTCCACTACACTACAGGAAGCAAGCGTTTAAAATGTCATTGAGCCTGGGTGGCGTCTCTGTGCAAGAATCATTGCAGTCACAAAACTATGTACTGCAGTTTAAATACAGAAAAGGGGGTTTTAAAGACCCAATAAAGAAATTGTGTTATATTTTCTGTCAATACAGCAAATTAGGCTGAAGATATTAAAGACCTTGTCTCTATTTTAATACGCAATAGGCTTTAGTTGAACCACAGGCATGATTCAGGATTTGCTATTTGCTCGGAAGTGACAGAGGTTTCAGTGGGAGGGATTAGACAAAAGTTTTGTACTGCATCATTAGTCATCAGTTTTTTTTGGTCTATCAATGTTTAGAAGTTTACACTCTTTAAAATAAAGGTTCTTAAAACGTTCTTCACAGCGATGCCATAGAACCATTTTTGGTTCCACAAAGAAACATTCAGTCAAAGGATCTTAAAAGAACAATTTATTGCTCACCATTTTATAGTCTAAAGAACCTTTTTCCACTACAGCGAACTTTTTGTGAAACAGAAAGATTCTACAGATGGTCTACAGAAGGGTTCTCTATGGAACCACACAGCCAAAAATGGTTCTTTTGTGGCATTGTGAAGTACCTTTTTAAGAGTGTCAAACACACATAGTCTGAAAGCCACAAAACTTTAACTCTGTCATATGGTACTATGGTTCAAGTAAAATGGTTATAAAAATGTTAAGACAGGCAACCCATCTTTGAAATGAAACACTGTTCTTCAGAACAACGGAGGACAAAGAAGCACATGTTAGGACACAGCAGCTGCAAAAGTTATCAGGTCTTACCAGACCTCCGCTGCACCCCCTGCTCATGAGGTCTCGCTTACAGACCATCACCATGGCTGTACAACATTTTCTGATGAGCTCCAGTCTTGCAGTTCAGCCCTGTTACCAAGGAAACCTGTCTTTAAATGCGAGTCTGCCTGCGATTTTTGTACAGTATCTTGATAGGTTTAAAAAAAACAGCTTAGAGGCATTTCAAAAGCATTCTGAAAGTATAAAAAAAAAATCCCACTCCACCATGGCCTGCTTACAACAAGAACATCTTGTGAAAGAGACCTTGTGTATCTAATATTAAATCAATTAATGACACAGGTCATTTGAAAGTATTTGAGTTATGTATAACCTAAATACTCCTCCTACACTCGTTTTTAAACAGAAAGTTCAGAAAGTTGTTTTACATGCAATTGTTTGTATTCCCAAGCCTAAGAATGTAAAAACTGAAGCAAACTGATTCTAAAAGCATTACAAACTTCATATTACAGCTGGAATAATTTTTTTAGTCGTAACAATATACAGTATAACACCGCAATATTAAAAACATAAACAAGACCAGAGTTTAATAGATGTTAACAATAAGTTACGATGATATGTTTCATATTTTTTGTTCATGTTTTATTGCACATGCTCAGTGCTATGACACCTAGTGAGCAGATCTTATATCTTTGCTGTTGTGTGTGTTGTACTCCATGCCAAAAAATGGAGGGGGGCTTTACGAGTGATCCATGCAGCTGTGTTTGATCCAGAGGAAATACACATTAATACAATGCAGATGTGAATCTTTCTTTCAGCCTCTTCTGTCACAAAGAAGAATCTGGCTCTTGTAGAAGACGAGAGACTACAGAATTTTTCTTTCTGAAGAATGCTGAATGAATCTGGACTGTGGGAGGAAGGCATTTAGAAAGAGGCCCAAATGTTTGCCAACACACAAACAAACTTAAGCAAAACTACAAAAATACAAATACGCACGAGGTCCACAGAGTTCCTGATCCAGGTCTTCTGGGTCCACTTTTGGGGTTAACAATAAACAGTCCTGATTTTGCCCATGTGTGTGGAAAACTTTTCAGTTACCTTCTTAAATAAGCGCTCTTTTCAAACGCAGATCTCAGAGTTTCGCCGAGATGAACTGCTAGGATCTACTGAATAGGGGAAACTTGGAACTTTGGAATTGTGATTGGCACCAATTCAACAGCTGAGAGTGATGTGTCCAAAAATAGCAGCAATTTCTCAACTGAAAGGAATCTTCAATGTGTGGGAAAGATGGAGTAACTATAGCAGAGTGTGATCTCTTAATATCTTCAAACACTTGAATGAACGCAGCAGTGTCGTAGATGATCGTAGATGAGTTGCTGTATAGATTTTCAATGAACAGGTTTTTGAATTGGAATTTTGAAACATTTTTTATAAAGATGTAGCCAGCAAAACACTGCCCAGCCATGTCAATGTCCTTTATGATGTACAGTTTTCCAAGGATAAGAAATGTATCCTAGACACTGACGCAGCTTTTCCCTCAATTCCTCTAAGCCAGGCGGACACAATGATGGAACTTGACAGGGGCCTCGTCCAAACCGTACAAATTCATCTGCAGATAAAATGCCATGACTCTTCACCGTAGCTGTGATTCAATGCTTAAGTAGTATAAAAATCGCTTTCCACCAAAGTCAGCGTTTTATCAAGCCTTGCAACTTTCCAAAGCTGTCTGAAGCTCCTGTGTTTTTCACTAAAAAAGTGATGCTAGTCTTGTCAACCTGACTACCTCGATAAAGTATTGACCACCATCCTCTGGAACTTTGGAAAGAATGGAGAAAGCAATTTCAGTGACATGGAACCAATTATTCAGCCGGGCAAGTGGACAAAGCAGAAATGCTTCAAACGCTCCCCTCAGGCAAATCTCTGCACTCTAAATCAAAACACCACAAGACCCGTCAGCTCTTCAGGAACATGGAGCCATTTTGACCTATTTTAAAGGCTCACGTGAGGCAATAAACAGACTTTATATTTCTTCTTCCATGGTTTAGCATATGATTTCATCATTCACTGCTGAAAATGGCAAACATCTGTGAACAGCATGGTATAATATTACTAATGTAAAAGAATAGAGCCAAAGTGTTTTTAATCTTACACAAGAGGCTTCAGTATTCATATAAAGCAAAGGCCGCTGAGGTCATTTTTCTATCAAGCTTGTCTCTTGTTTCATTGCGATTATTGAGATTGTAGAACCATTTCTTACAAGCAATATGTCCACATTCCATAAGCTTTTCATTAGAAAGGAGTTAACTGTAACAAAGTGAAGTTAATGGGAAAACATGCTAATGCTACAATGGCCGGTCAATCGCCCAACTCATTTCATAATAGAATGAACATTTATTAAGCTTTGACCGCAATACGCCGGGTCTATACAGTCACCAGCATACCATGAATTATTAGCAATCAATAACCTCGGAAAAATGATGATAGTAAGATGGATTCAATGGAGTGTCAATCAATATTCAGTTATTTATAAAGGACACCCACTTCTTCTTTAATATGTGGCTCGCTAAATCAACTCAAAGTGCAAAGCACAATATTTTGGCATATTTGGCTTTAAAAGCAGTCTCGTTTCCAAGAAATGTAGTAAGGTAAATGTTACTCCAAGTCATTTCTATGCCAACCCAATAGTTAAAGAACATCTGAAACTAATGATTAGAAAGAATTTTGATGAGCAAA
Source organism: Ambastaia sidthimunki (assembly GCA_036877625.1). NCBI lineage: Eukaryota > Metazoa > Chordata > Actinopteri > Cypriniformes > Botiidae > Ambastaia > Ambastaia sidthimunki. The sequence goes on from JAZGTK010002232.1 coordinate 9,001, forward strand.
AACAACATCTATTAGAGCGAACGGTCTACATGTAATGGTTCACATACAAACTGTCCAATCAGTGTAACTGCAGTACACTACGCCCAAGTGCCCATTTCACCACACAGAGCTGTTTGACCTTGCAATCTGTATAGTCTGTTAATGGATTTTGAAACTTGGATTACAAAGTAAAAATAAGTACTAGAGGCTAAGTGATACAAAATCCTCTGATCCCTTGTATCTCGTAACATGCCTCCTGACACATTCTGGCTTGAGGAACATCATCTAAACCGCTAACATAAATGTATCAGATATATGCCAGACCTAAGAAAAGTAAGATGACTAAGAAATGGCTGAAGAAAATGAGGTTTACTTTGCTTTCATGTAAAACTGTTACAAGTGAAGTTACAAAACTTTGTGCAGAACTTCTGATCTTCAATGCAGACTCACCCTTCTGGTGTTGTCCAGGACGAGGGGGTCAGGCCGGCCGTAGTTGGGAGGGTTGGCATGGGGATCGTATCCGAGCTTGGCTAGCATGGGGGCAATGACGGCCATGTCCCGCAGAACATCTGGGGGGATTTTCCCCACCCACTTGGATAAGGCCTCCACGTTGACAGGCTTGATCACCTGGTCTGTGGATCTTTCTACCCTGTGGAGCAGCAGAAGAAGAACGTCAATGAAGCTCTAGAGAGCAAGAACACGTGCACTCAGTATTCTTATCTCAGTTGACTAATTGGGCCTAATTAGATCAAGCAACACAATTAAATAATGTATCAGGCATCCTGGCACTAAATGCTGTATGACTGCTTTAAAATAAATGGCCAAGAGTGGCCAAATAAATGGCTAAGAGTGTCTTTTATCTTCCCATACTTCACAGGTCATATTTCACACTTTACAACAAATGTTTGTTGATCTGCTACTCCAGATGCACAAATTACTGCATTACTGCATTGCAGTTTTAATGGCTTTGTCTGTATGGTTGTCTGTATCTTACAACTATTTACATAAATGCAATTGGCAGACACTGCTTTTTAAACAATAAACTTTTTATTAATTTTATCAATATGTGCATTCCATTTGAATCAATCCCATGACCTTGCTGTTGCTAGCGCTATGCTCTATGAGTTGAGCTACACGAAAATGCATATTAGTTGCTGATTTGTATGTTATTGTATAGTTAAACAAATAAATAAATAACTGTTTAGCTTACTGCAGAGGGTGTCCCAGCATCCTAACAGCACACCTGCTAAATACACAACTTCCATTACTCTGCCATAAAATGCATGTGGCTTCCAATTTGCGAAGATATTAAAAATGAATTAGGCATTATGTCACACCCTGAGTAAATTATTAATACGTCTGAAATGAAATATTTACTAAGCCAGGGATGAACCAGTGTACATCAGGCTTTGTTTATAGAGAAAACATGGAGTGGCTTACTTGTCAGTATTAGCCATATATAGATTACATATTACCAATATTTGCATATATGGTATCAATTAACCTTTTCTCAGGCTTCAGAGAAATTGGAAAATTAACTGGTGACCCATTATTGTTCCTGTACCACAGCAGATGGGAACAGCAAATATATGAATTCAATAAAACCTAAATATGTCAAGAATATGCCTGGGTCATATTTCACCCCTCTCAGAAAAAACATACAGCATTTTGCATATAGAATATAAGGGTGTGTATACATACATACAAAAAGTATTTAAAAAGTGTGTACATAAATACATACATATATGCCCATACATGATCTGAAAGTAAATGACTATTAGTGAATTATGTATGTTTGAGATGTCTGAGGTGACCTCAGCCCTATTAGGAAACGTTCTGTTATTTGGACTGAGATAACTACAGTTAGAGTGGGACAGAATCATTGAGGCTACATTTCCCCATTTTATTATTTCTTCTCTTATACAGATGGAAAACAGATTACTTTACTCAACCCCATCTGCAGCCAATACACAAGTGATCTTCAGCCCTACTGACGCCCACCCTCACAGTGCAGTATAGATCCAGAGGGAAATAGTCTAAAAACATCATCTTCATGGTTGTCTTCCCCCTCTCTAATCTCTCAATGGAGCAAACAATGAGTCATCATGTGGAAGACTCAGACTGGCAGACGTTAAGTGTTTGTGTGTTATACCATGTGTAGGGTCCAGGAATCAGTGTGACAACCTGCCTCATCATGCCTCCTCAAATATCACTCACAAAACTGCCCACCCTAAACCATGACTGTGGTCGAGAGAAACTAGTCATCTTGACTTCAAATTGTGCCAAAATTCTCATCATAAATACTTCAGTCTTAAAAACGTATTTAACATCCAGGTTGTTGATGAAACATGCCAATCCGTTTAACTGGACTGACAAAGACCACATTTACACTGCAGTTAAAACAGTCACATCTCATCTAAGTTCTGATGTCATACTGTACACTCAAGAGTTCAGTACAGGCAAAATCACTTGTAGAAAGATTCTAGTGGTGTTGTATGTAGAATATATGCAGTGTTAATATACACACTCCCTGTTGGTTCTAGGTGAAGTGCTAAAAAAACAAACAATCGCAGACGCAGAATTATGTGCAAATTTTTGGTTTGCAAAATTTTCCACGGTTTCAACCAGCCATGCATTCCAGCGGCAACCCATCAGTGTGGTCTAAAGAGCACATTTCACACCATCTTTGATTGTCCAATCAGAATGCAGGGACTATTCATTTTGTAAATGGCTTCTGATTGGACTGTCAGAGAAGATTCTACATAAATAATCTATGGAACTTTCTGAATACAACGTTCTGAGTTATTGAGTTCACCTTCCCATCACACCCTCCCCAACCTCAGAGTTAGAGACCTGCCTCTCTCCCCAGACACGACAAAGTCCATTTATACTGGAAAGCAGCTCAGCTGTACATTTCATTGTTTGAGTCCCTGACCACACAGTGCTTTACTTCAATAATCCATTTACACTGGAATTGCATTTCTGCTCCTGCGTGATTAATAGATTTACTTTTTCCCAGGACGGACAAAACTGTTTTCTTTTCTCCATACTTTGCCCCAGCATGTTTCCTTAATGGAAAACTCAAAATCATTCATTGAAAACTGAAAAAACACACAGCATCGACAGCAGGAAAAGACATTTCTGACAGCCTGGCAGTGGATGCGTCATGCCATTCCAGAAAATAACATCCTCTGTTCTGCAGTTGCTATGGCCAACGCATGCCATATATTGAATGTGCTCTGACGCTAATTGGTATGAATCTTTTCATGAAACATTGACACCCTTTGAGGTGAGATTTGCATCTGTATACTTTGCTGTTGCCATTCGTCTTACGTCTGTGCTTTTACTGAGATGTTGCGTCAGTAGCCAGAGCAAAAATGCAAAAGTGTTCCAGTCTTTAACCCAAATGCATGGCCTGCTAATAATCAGACTATAATGTTTTAAAAAAGCATATACTTTCATTTAATATTGTGATATTACCTTAAAATTAGGAGGAATCGTTTTTCCTAATTGTTCCTCAGGAATAAATTACTTCAATAATGTTAGGAGTCAAAGCTGTTAGAAATATTTAACAATCTGAAGCGTTTTGGCTTAGAAAATGACAGTACCATGTAGATTTAGGTCATACACATACTACACAGTATACTTCCCTCTATTCATATAAAAAAAAGTATATTAAAATTAAGAGCTTGGCCCTTGAGTTTTCAAAAAATTAGGGCAGCAAAGGATGGAAAAAAAGAACAGGACCGGGAAACAAGCCGGCCTCAAACCTGAGATGCCCACACGTGTAGGAGCGCATGTGCTAACCGCTAGACCACGGCTCTAACAAACAGGACATTTAATAGTGCAAAGCTTTCTTACATTTCCCATGGAAGGTATCTGCAGTTTGTCTTCACCACCCACAGCCCATATGTACAGCAACCGCTCTGAAAGCAACACAAATCACCATGCTGTCTATAAGCAGGGCTGGAGAGATGGAGATAATTTAACTCAGCTACTGTTTGAGACATCCATTATTAAATGCAGGAGCTATATGACACAAGACGCTGCATTCATTATGATGTGACAAGCGGAGCTCACCGCTCTGCAGCTGACAGTGGCGACCCACTTCATTTTCTTTTGGATGCTGGGATGTGAACGCAGGGGGGTGTGGACGCAAATGTATAGTGAGGTCATGCACAGCTCCCTTCTGGAAAGGCAGCTTAATGGTCTCTGGCTGTTTGTCAATTATTCATAAAGGGTGCTGGAGCTTTTTGCATGGTGGTGTACTTTTTAAGCCAGATAACAGAGCCTTTAGCTACGTGGGCTGCTCGTCCTAACAGACAGGTCTCTGCCACCAGCCTCTCCAACTATGCCTTCAGTATAAGTGTTATTGGTCTGGTGGCTCATGTATTGTCCAGAGAGAGGCAGGGCCCAAACAGGGTGGTGAGCCACTGATCAGTACAAAAAAACAAACAAAAAGATAGGAACCCAGCACAAGCAGATCTAAGTGAGGAAGCTTCTCCCAGGAAGGTGTTGTGAGCTAAATTTAATGGACCTGTAGCTATGCGTCCCCTCTGGGATGAAGGGCAGGATTTCGTGTTTATCACCAGCCATTAGGGCCCTGCAGGCTCCCCTCTGCGTAAAAACATATCAGTGGCTTCTATGAAATGAGCTATGGTGGTTTAAATCCCCTCAAGGACTGCAGAAAGATCAAGTCTTGAGCCAGCATGTCAGTCTGACTGATTTTGAGGAGAGCAGAGGCATCTCTGAGTCTTGCTGGACATTCATGCATGTATTTACTGTTTTGCATTAACCATTTACTGTATATCTATTCATGTGTGTGTGTGTGTGTGTATACAATATGAACTGTACTGAGCTGTATGAACAGCAGTTATATATGAAATTCCTGCAACATCTCCTGGACAAGAATCAACATGCTTAAGAAAGGGAATCAAATGTCTGGACAACAGAGAAGAAAGGACTGCCCTCTTCTCCATCGACCCATCCATCTCTTAATCTCTCTCCAGAGAACCAGGTTAGGATCTCAAGCTCTCTCAAGCTTCCCATCAGTCGTGAGACCGCAGTAGTGCTCACTTATCGCTCATTTAGGATTTTTATGGATAAACAAAGCAGTCATCCAACCCTTCACAGAAACCGCAAAAGACAGGAACAGAGACCCCATCACCAGAGGGCTCTCACTAATTTAACAAAGCCTGGGTGGAACTCCTGAGTGCTTACTGGAGCAGACACAAAGAGCACTCAGGACTTGCTCCAGGGCACATGGGCAATGTGGCAGAACAGCAACAGTAAAATACCTGTTGAAGTCACCACAGATCCTCCTGAGAGGTTCTTTGGACTGATCTGTACAGCACCGCATAAATCTTCATAAATCCCCATTAAAGCTGGAAGGCCTGATAAAGCAGCGGTTGAAGGTATTATCAGTGCTGCTGTGGTTGTGGTAAAGAGACTGATTTGCCAGTAGAATTGAGAAGCTCTTGGAGTTAAAAACATTGATTTTTACATTTTCTTAAGAAAACGGTGCTTGCCAGGGCATGGCTATACAGTTGGTAAAGTGTTCTGGGTGGTTGCCAGAGTGTTGCTATGACACTGCTATGATGTGCTGGGTGGTTGCCAGGGGGTCGCTATATGGTTACTATGGTGTTCTGAGTGGTTGCTAGGGTGTGTGTTCTGACTGGTATCTAAGTGGTTGCTAACCTGTCCCAATGTATTTTGCTAATTTTAACATCTGCCAGAAGAAAATTTCAAGTCTGACTGCTAAATATCTGGTCAGACAGATTTCCAGTAAATTACTCCTTTTATTTTACCTAGAAATGAGTCATTGACAAAACAGGCTTAATAAGTGTCATACAAACATCCACTTGCCCATTCAGTGACTAATGATATTATACGTTGTTTTTAAAAAGTAACAGTGTTAATTACCTGAGGTGTCCTCAACTCATGAATTTCCCTTTTGAAAACAGACCCTAAAAGAAGCGCCTCTTTTATCGACAACACTCTATTTTCATAGCGCTGCTTTTAACTGGCAGCCCTTTCAGCTTCCATCTATATGTTCTTTAGAAGAGCATAAAAACAGCAGTTGCCAATATCACGCTCCATTATTAAGTGCAGTTCTGAAACAGACCCAGCACAACACACGCAGATACAAGGAGACTCTAACCTTGTCTAATCTTTATTAGCCTGTTCCTAATACAAAACTTGTACCTGCTTAAAGAATGTCCACCCCAAAACGAAAATTTCCCTCATCCAAAAAGTTTGTTCTTCTTTCCTCATTCAAAAAAATTTAAGGTTCTTGAGAAAAACATCTGAGAAGATAAATGACAGGCCAGACATACTTCGAGAATGAATTGTGGAGAAAAATGAGAAAATATACGACCCCCTCTGACCAGAAGTTTGCCATTAAAAATGTCTAACTCAATTCTAAAACAGCAACCAGACAGAAGCAAGTTCAGTGATGAAACTAGACTCATGTGACCCCTGTGTTTTAGAGACTTCAATGACTTCTGTAGGCCACATGTTAAATACCTAATAAATCACGAACCATTCAACCCATGCTTTGTAGTTTGGATATTTCTTCATTAAAAGTGATTAATGAAAGGGCCACTAACATCGTTCTGTTCTTGAATATGTAACTCCCAAAAGTGCAGTAACAGATTAAGGGAGGGAAGCATTTGAGTTGGACTGAACAAAAGAGTAAATGAAAGCACTAAATTAAGAAATGATGAAAAATAATGAGCTCATGTGGGAGTCTTTGAGAATTACGCATCTATCTTTCCTATTGGAAAAAAACTGTCACCCTGGTCAAACGTGTAACAACATGTTTTTTTGCAGCAGGAATGTTGCCTGTTAACATGCCCTCATGTTTGGTCTATTCAGTGTATATTAGAACAGAGTAGCGATTAGCCTCTTAAGTGTCTTAAAAGCTGCAACACAGCCCATTGTGGTTAAACCGATCTAAACACAACTGCTCCCCAGAGATCAAGCTCATATCTGCCAGAAATAAAAGGAATATTTCAATGGACAGTGAGAAATTTAACACAGTTACAGTTTGACAGAATGAGAGTCGCCCACACACATCTGGACAATTGCACAAAGGTACACATACATATACATAAACACAGTTTGCTATGGCAACAAGGGTTTTTAAGGACATCAAAACTGTCTGAGACAAATGCACCTGGTGACATTAACTAGATAAGTGAGCAGAGCTCCAATCGTCCACATGGCTCATTAACCCAGGACATTGATTCTGGAATGACACCGTTTTTTTAGGGGTTTTTTCAGGGTTATGCAAGAAAATGATTTTGACTTGATTCTTATATCAAAGTGCAACAGATGTTCATAACAAAAGAGCATACAGGTCATTGGCACTTACTTGGAGAGAGACACGCCTCCTGCTTTCCCGATGAGCTCCTCGTGGTGCAGAACTGCATCATTCCAAGGAATGTTCAGGAATTTTAGAAGCGTCCTCATCCACTTCTCTGGGTGCAGGACGAGCTGTTCGTAGTGCACAGGTAGGCACTTGTCAGCTGCCTCTAGGCATTGCGTGTACATTGTCTCTATGGCCCGATTCCACTTTGTTAGGCAGTCCCGATAGCTACTTAAGTCAAATCCGGCGATAGTGACCTTGCGGGAGATCATGGAGTGGACAGAGGCCCTGCCGTCACGTACCATAAGGATAAACTTGGCATGGGGGAAGATTTTAGCCAGATAGGAAAGTGACTTCAGAGCAAATGGGTCTTTATTACACAGATAAGTGGCTGGTTCCCCATGCTTTACTATGATCTCCAGTAGGAATGCCTGCATTGCAGAGTCCAAGACCTCATCGGTTACTCCAGCCTCGTCCAGACGCATCTTCTCCCGTCCAGAGCGGCTCCACATCTGCTTCATGGCCAGAATGCGAGGGATGACGCGGGTCTCTTCCCCACAGCGTACATCGGGATGCGCGTCCAGCATGGCCCGCATAAGAGTGGTACCACTGCGGGGGACTCCACCGATAAAAATAAGTGGCATGTCTTTATTGTAGATGAAGGGGTTGCTGAGGTTCTGGCCTGTACGTAGGGTTGTGTGCAAACTGCTCAGAAGTGGCTGGCTGCGTTCCTCGATCCGGTGGTGACACTCCATAGCATGCCTACCCAGGTAGAAGACCGTGACGGAGCTGATGACCAGGCAGGCCACTAGTAAGTTCTGCTTCAGTTTGCCGATCATCTCAGGGGCTGGATGAGGAAACAGGGGTGGACTGAGACAGGGGAGATATCAGAAAAGAAGGGTGATCGGGCAAGGTACGGGGTACGTTGAACACCCAGCACTCAGGACTGGCTGTGATGGAGCGAGCAGAGGTTGGGACCTGCCGCAAACAGCACTAGTTGAGTACCTGGCTCCATCAGGCCTGAAAAACACAACAGGACAGAGTTCCATTACCCACACAACATCATATAATTACAGCGTTTGTAAAGGCTGAACTCAGCTATTGATCAAAAGCCAACTCTGCAAACACATTTCAAAAATCTAAATGAATACTACTGGTGGCTAAAAAAAAAATAAAAACAACACTGTCAGCAAGACTAAAAAAAGCATCAGACAACATATTGGACAATAAGCAGAATTGTGTTTTAAAGGAAGATGTCTCTGAAATCAGATATCTTCTGGTCAGATATCTTCAGCTTGACTCATGTTTCCTCCCACACTTAAGAGCTCATCTCCACCAACAACATGATGTATGACCTTGCAGTCTTTAATCTGCACTGAGCGGCACACAATTTTAAGAAGTGGGCTGCTACCTTGACAAAAAAGCAGTACACATAAAACTTGACCGCACTGTTTTGGCTCTGCCGTGTTGGGCTTGTTGCAGAGCTTTCCCTGTGCTATTCTCTGACCCAAGTACTGATGTGTCTGCAACACTGCAATTAAAAACACTGGTGAAGGTGACTCAGCTAGTCAGAATCCCTGCAAATCATGATGTAAAGTGGATGTTTACATTTTCTAAACAACGTGGGGTGTTGTTGGTGGTTGCCAAGGAGTTGCTATGGGGGTTGCCAAGATGTTCTGGGTGGGTTTCAGTCTATTGCTTTGTGGTTGCTAGGGTGTTATGAGCAGTTGTAAGATGGCTTTTTGGGTGTTCTGAATTGTTGCTTTAGTGCAGATATGTAAGCAAAATAGCAGTAACAATACAAGTTCAATTTCTAAAATTTGGTAAAAAATTATGTGGTTTTTTTTGCCAAAAAAATTCTAGTTTCTAGGTGGTTGCTTACTTAAGTCTCTATGATACTGTGGTCCTAAATATGGCTCGAGTCCTCCTTCAGTGTAAGTCTATGGGATTTTTTCATCTGTTTAATTGCCCCCTTGGCAAAAGTAACAAACACTTTTCTCAGAATCTCGCACAATCATTTGTGTCTGTAGCACAACTGCCGCAGGATAAGTTACACACCAAAATGTACTAATACTGTACTTCATTATAATCCATAACCCCAAGCATGAGCAAAAGCGAAAATGAGCTGTAACTCTTTCTTTTACTATAACTCGTAAAATATTTTTTTACTGTAACTCGTTTACTTTATCTCTTTTACTGCAAATGTAAAATGCTATTATAATGGTCAGATACATGTACACAAATGGGCTGATTCCCATAACAGTTTAAAGACGGCTATTTAAAACACAAAAGGTCAGCCACAGTTTTCATTACATCACCTAATAACGCATCAAGGGAACAAAATGTGCGTGGAGGTTTAAACCACTTTCCCCAGTGTATTCACAGGTATTCAAAAGCCATGGGACCCTCTTAAGCTGCTACTCAAAGAGGCACAATGAGCCACCCGGGAATCTGGCCAACATTGTGTCTTGAGACACCTGAACTTGGTTCCACTGGGCATCTATTTCAGGATGCTGGTGATGATAAAGTGACCTGCAATTGACAACCCTTCATCTATGTCCAGATAAAGGAGATAAGTTAGGTTGACCATTTATTACTATTGTCAAGAAGTTCTTAGAGAACTGATATTACATTTCACTGCAACCTACATTACATAAAAGCCCAATTCTGTGGACCTAATTACCCCCACACAGGCATTTATATGTACTGATAGTCACACGATCAGATAGGCTCACATCAATTTAAATATAGAGAGAGAGAGAGAGAGAGAGACTTCTATTTAACAGTGACTGACAGCTGGAAGGTGTTCATATGTACTACAGGACAACACCTCCAAACATGACAATTCTTGAGCAAACTGACCCCGCCCACTGCCAAACAAACACTCACAAAACAGACGCTCCCATGCTTGTTACATAATTACAGAATTACTGTATACATTACAATGTAAAGTAATGTAATCCAAAGAATAACTAATGCATGGTTGTCTCAGCACTGCTAACATCTACAAATTTCTAATCATTGTATGTCAAACATTATGGGCACTTTAGGCTCAGTGGAAGTGTTTTATTTGAACCAATGAATAATATGTAATTTCCACCATCTCATTTTAATTTGTTTTAATAAAACAGCTCTAGAGTCTTAATTATCGTATTTCAAAACAGCTCTTGTATCTTTTTGTGTAATTTCACAAGTGATATTGATGTTTCTTGGTTTACTAGTTGCTTTATTGACTGGTAAAGAAGTACAATAACCTTATCACCCCAGATACATTGTATTTTATATTCCTGATCCTGACCTCCTAAATGAAATTCCTGTAAAAACAAAAACTCTGAATCCTGCAATGTTATTCCCAACATCAATCTTATGGTTTAATCATAAGCTAATATAAATGTGTCTGAACCGCCCTTGTAAAAAAGTGACATTCCAAGAATGTGTCAGCCACCGCAGGGAACATTAAGCTTTCTTTCAAGGTCTGCGCAGGTTTGCTTTGATGGAGGCCTTGTTTGTGATGGGTTTCTACAGTCTTTTACAGTACTGACAGATGGTAAACAAGAATTTCACACCCAGAATCCTGTGTGTAATGGATGAAGCCCCCCACAGGATAAGGGGATTCAAGAACATCTTCTCTCTAAAATGTGTCACAGGATGAGTCATGGTTTCAACCTCTAGCCTGTTTCCTTCACGCCGAAGCCTCCCAATAAACCTTCGTAAACCCGCTTTAATTTATTCCACAGAGGAGAAGCAGATCTCAATTGTGGCTAACACATAAGCTGAGTGGGATGTTGTGGAGTTTAGAGGAAATCTCTTGAGAAGGCTACATCACTAATCATTAGGAACACACTGAACAAATGGGAAGGCATGGCAAGGTAAAATGCCGGGTCTGTTGTTTACATGCATTTTAAATTAAGATTGCACTGATATAAAAACCAGCATTCTCTAAAATGCAAATCAGGCCACACCACAGAATAAGAGCCTCTGATTTATAACTGCGGTTAAGCAATGTTTGGTGTCACGTTTCACATTTGTGAAAGTGAGATCAAGAAGGTGTTGATATTAAATTAATAGAGCTTCCACACTTCTGTTACAGATACCCTCCACTGGATCCATCATTGATCTGTTTGGGAATCCTCTGTAGACCAGCTCTGAAACCAGACAACAGCAACACTTAATAATGAGAAGAGCTTGAGAAGGACATGGATTGGGTCTCACTATACTGGGGAGGTCTTCTGGAATGAGGAACACGGTTTTGCCTTGGGCTCCTTCTTGTCTTCGTTATTTCTTGCCAGCTGAATGTTGAAACCCCCAAATCTGCAATTCATTGTGTAGTGTTCTTCTGAATTCGTCAATATCAAGAAATGTGTTCCACAGAAAAAACTGTGGAAACCATTTTACACCTCCATACAAAACAGCTTAATGGCCAATTCTAAAAGACAAGATACCGCAAAGTTACAGAGAAGGTATAAAACTACACCATTCAGAGCTTTTGTAAAAATATGGGTCACATTAGTATTATCAGTTGATATTTGGCTATTGTGTGATTACCAGCATTGCCTTCTATAAATATTAGCATCAAACATTTGCCACTGCGCTATGTTATTGGCACTGCTAATTGAAAAAATTGAAAAAATAATGACGCATATTGGTCAAACCCAGATGAAGCAGCTCACACAAACTAAACAGTATTTTAAGTATTTCTTCTAAAAAATTAAATGTTTTCCTTAAAGCCAAAATTGGGCGCATCATTTGGATTACTTACGTAGTGCAAGAATTGCGATAGACAAAAGAGAGTAACAGAGGAAAGACTGACAATTCAGATAACAAGGTCAGAAATCACACAACACTGATCCTTCCTAAGAAGGTTCAATCTGTACCACTTCAACAAACCCTTCAGTAAAGACACCTCTGAAAATGAAATCCAGCACCTGTGCTTGAATGAGCAACAGACAAAGTGAGCAGGATACTTTTCATTTCAGACATAAGGGCTTTTGTTCATTGGCCGAGATGTGGATGAAAATGTTGCTGCAGAAAGCTCTAGGAAACAGAACCGTACAATCATCTGAGTTTGACAAGCACGTGTCAATGGACTCTCTGAGCAATCACAAAAGACATAAAAGAAGCTATTGGGTCACATGTCAGTCCTTTCATAAGAGTCACGAACCTCCACCCACGTTCCACCTGTTGCTTTACAATTTTAGGTTTAATACACCCTATTCAACTTCTAAAAACAGCTGTAATGGGTTTTAGGAAGATTTAACGGGCACTAAACACGCCAGAGATGTTTCACTAAAGCAAAAACATAATATGTTGGTAAATATGATTCTAAATATGATTCTTCAATCAGGGCTGAAACAAAGACTGGCATATTTCGTTCTTTCCAGCAGGAATTTCAAACAACCAGTGGCTATAAACTGCCGTGCATTACGCCACATACCAATCAGTAATATTCGTATTTCTTGCGACCTCCGACCCCAAGCCATTCTCTAGAAAGCATTTTAAGATCACGTTACTTCATGTTCATACATCCACATTTTGATGAGGCTACTCTGATCTATTATTTCCTAGAGAGGCTTTTAGGTTCCTGAACAAATTTAATGCAATGAGCAAATTTGGACCTCATATTGGTCTCTGACAATGTCAATTTGATAACCACTGGATCTAATCTAACATTCAAATGCAACAACTGTGTTACATCCAGGATTCACAAAGTGCAGTTTTAAAGAGCTCAAAGTGCCAATTCAACCAGCTCCCACACATTAAACCTTAAGAGTAATTTAGTATAGTTAGTTTATATAGGTAGTTTGATTTAGGTATAGTTTATGTTTATATTAAACATCAAAGGTGATGATCAGCTGCCTTTGAGCAAAACATGTAAATCCTCACTGGCTTCTACTGGCTGGGTCAGAACCATAAAACATGGACAGATGCCCACATGAAGGTGTTTGTGTTTCCACATGTTGAAAGTCCATAATACATACCTCTGTACACAACTGTGATTGCGTAAAAAGACAAATCAATACACAAGGACTACTTTTCTCCCTCATGAAACCGCTTGCAATGAAGTGTTATAAAAAATGATTATTCTTTGTTTAGAAGGTTGATTGGAAAATGGTAGAATGCTTTTAATCTGTTGGAGAATTTTTAATAAGCAAACACAATAAAATCAAAATGTCAAAATTTTCCCCCTCTATCTCTACCAAGCGTCCCCAATGGAAAAGATCTAGGGAAAGATATAGAGTCTAGGTATAGCTGACGGTGAAATATTAAAACTGACTGTTTATGTGTGCTTGCTTCAAACTAAATTAAATGCTTTGTGTAAGGTTCAGAAAAAGTGCATGACTTTCTATGTATCCTATGTGGAGCAGTCAGTTCACCAAGTTCTTCCTCAGATAGGGCAAGTCTAATTTAACTAATTTGCTTGTCCCAGACTGAACCTCATTTCAGTAAAAGGTATTTCTATTGTCCAAAATAATCTGATGAATCTCAAGGGGCTGTTTGGCCATAAATTATACATTTGGCTACAGTGATTGGCAGGCCATGAGGGTACAGGCAGTGCTATTCAAAAGACCTGCTATTCACAAATACAATCACTTGTCGGTCCGTATATTGAGCACACAATATGATACTATCAAAGCATTCAATAACTCTAATGTTATAAACATAACCGAGAAGAATAGCACAAAATGAACCGTGTACAGTAAACAGTCACATATTACAGTATCTTTAGATCTGTATCGCTCTCTGTGTATTATCTCTGTACATCTGACAGCTCGTGATTTGATATCGACAAGTCAGATGAAAGTCACTGACAGCTCGATTTAAACCATGGCGCAAAGTCGGCATCATTTTTTCCTCCAGTCAAAACATACGAGACGTAAGTCGACCCATTTACTTCATAACTAAACAGAGACTAAAAGGGAAAAATGTGCTTTGCTTCTCATCACAGTGAAGACCGAGATGCGAATATCAATGCGGTTAATGCACACAGACAGTAACGCCGCAACACTTTTATAATATGATGTGTAAAGGAACGTACCTGGCGCGATAGATCCGTCGCAAGAGACGAATAATGGATCAGACGAGAGCTGTTTGTGATCGGGCAACAATGCAAAGACATTCGTGTACGCCGCTCCATTCACCGCTTATAAATGCGACACTGTGGATGTCTCGACGCTGAGTCTAACACAACTGTATCATACCGAACGCTCGTCACCTTCACCGGGTTGCCAGATGCCCGCTCTGTCTCTCCTGTTCTTATATGGTCTTTTCGTTCAGTATCCCCCACAAGACTTTATTTTCGGTAGTTTGTGGGGAATAAAACAAACTGAAAATAAAATATCCGCTTTCGTAAAATGTAATGCTTTGATTTAGTTGTTCAGCAAAAATCTCTCGCTTGACCAAATTGTGTACCACGGCTACTGGCAGGGAGCTTTTATCCCAATCTGGTAACACGATTACTAGACTGCGAGCTGGAACAATATTCTAATAACAGTACTCTGATTGGCCCGGGGCGCGTCGACGCGTGTGTGTCGACGTCTGCTATTGGTTAAATCAAGCAGTAGGTTTTTACGCCTCCCTCTTAAGTTGTGTTTTGCAAGACAGTACAGATGCCACAAGACTCTTAAAGGGAAATTGCGCACTACTGGTTGGAAAGTTTTGCTATTAATTTTAAAACGGTGCCTTTTTATTTTCAAACTACGTTTTCTGAAAGCTATGTATGTAAATTAGTCAATTATGTATTTGAAATAATACATAATTGATTTTTAGAACATATATAATTTTGTAACATAAGGACAGCCAAAATGTATATTAATAATCTCTTTAATTATTTTAATTCATCAAGTTGAAATATCCTAAAAAGAACATTTTTAAGCTTAATTGTGGCTTTGCCTTATGCGTTCATATCAGTAGGAAGTTCTTACCACTTATAGGTTTTGTGAAAAAATGAATTTTCATTATCCTTATTAGTAAGTTGACAAGCAAACAAAAGTCACAGTCTCTCTTGGGAACAGTTTTTCCTGGCCTGTAGCTCCGGCAATTCAAACATCACCTGTGCGATACAAAAAATATGACCGGCTATGCAGTGACTAACAAGCAGGTGGGTCTGCCATGGCATCTTAAACAATATGTCCCTGAAGAAAGGAATCAATGGTTCTAAGAAAGCACACTAAAGTGTGGGAACAGATGGGTCTTGGGAGAATGACAGGAAATCACAGCCTGTGTGGTGCAACACAGTGTGTCGCCGAATGGGCTTGTTCAAATCTGCAGTGGGACAGACTCAAGTGTGAACACTTCCTTTGGTGTCTGTGCAATTTACTTCATTGGGCTGCTTGCTAACTTGCATCCTGCACATAAAGGACAGAATAAAATGAAAAGAATTGTCAGGTTTAGAACGTAACACTAAATCAGCATGGAATCCTATTCAAATATCTTACAAAAGAAAAATAGTGTCCCATAACTTTTAACAGTTAACTATTAATTAGATGAATGACAAAAGATTAATTATAATCCCAAAATCGTTAACTTATTTTTTAAAGCGCTAACGATACAATACATAAACATGCAAATACAGGTTAAGTGCTTTAAAATCAAAATAAAACACAATTTGAATCTCATTTTGCTTTAATATTGGGTTGTATTACTGAGAAAAACAGAACATTCAAATGGAAAAGGTGGACTCGATGTTTTAAAGAATAAATTAAGTCAGTTTTGATATTATGTTGACTTACTGAAGAACAGGGTCACAAACAAAAATATTATGGTACAATAGAAAATCATTAACCTTAATAGGTAATTGCCTATTTGTTAATTTTGCAATTATTGTCTGGGTGATGAATCTTGCTATAAAGAGTTGTGGTGGGTGGGCTTGAAGACTTAGTCCCACATAAATTAGAGTTAATGAAGTCACAATTTTGTTCTCTCACTGCTGTGTGCTTAAACAAGACACTTTAACGTGAGCTGTTTCAGGGTAACGTAGCCTGTAATTAGTAAACTAAAATCGTAGATTAAAAGCATTTGTTAAGTAAACACTCGGTTAAAACAGCATGAAGATTGTGCACAATTGTTGAGCAGTGAACACATTTAAAGGCACATACACGCCCCCTTATTTTTAATTCAAAGCACCCAATTGCCTGCATTGAGGTCTATTAAGATCGATGCAATAAAAAGGCAAGTTGGTTGTTTAAAAGCAATGCTAAAAAAAGTGTCTCTTTATTTTAAAAAATGCAGACAGTTAAATTCAGATTAGTCTCAATACATTATTGGAAATACGTTTTGAGAAAGCACAAAATGTGAGGTTTTTAGGCTTTGTTAGAGCACAAAAGCTTACTTAACACACTTTGTCTATGATTATTTGTGATGTGTGTGTGTTGTGACGTCTGCCACAAAAAATGGATGTCTGAATATGTGTCTCTTTGTCCTCCCCCACCCCACAGCAATCAAATTCTTAATCAGTCTCACGCAGTGTCTGGCTTGATTAGGTAAAAGCCTTCAAGCTCTGCCAAAAACAAAAGTTTGAGGGGCAGATGGGAGGGTGATGAAGTGGTTGGCCCAGATAACTCGGGTCTGTATTCTCAAGGGTTCCTACAAGGATAAAAAAACACAGCTCTCTGTATTACACCGCTATAAATTATTTGACCAAACTACCACTTTGTGAGCAACGAAGCAACGCATAACAGCCATGGACATTTGTACAAATAGCACATTCTGTACTTTTAAATTATGCAGCACGACCAAAGACATTAAAATCTAGGTGATGCTCAGCCAAACAAAGAATAACATGCTGTCGTGTTGCTATATGTAGTTCTATAACTGTTTTTAGAACAGCACTCCTCCAGTTCATTAAAATGGCTCTCTGGTGCTACAACACAATGTAACAGTGGCCTGACTGCAAGTAAGTCTGCCGTTTGTGTACAGCTCTGTGGCAAATGCTATATGCACTGAATTAGCAGGCTGTCCCCCACAGTTTAATTGAGGTGAATCAGGCTTGGCAGGCTGCCTGGTCTGATTTTTGACTAAGCTGATTTTCATCACTCACTGTTTGGGGGAATGATCCTGAGGCAGATGGTAAATCTCTGGGGTTAAAACAAAAGCAACATCAGTAATTTAAGTCATGCACAGTTCAAAATAAATAGAAACAGCCTAGTGCTTATGTCGCACATTCTTCGTGTAAGAGCTCCTGATAGCTATAGGAACAATATGAAGATTATGTAAATAGATTCAGGAACATTCAGGAACATTCTGGTTACATGCGTTGTCAGGGTTTACATGCGTTCACACTAAATTATTAAGAATCACAGCTCATTTGAGACACAGTTGGACAATGACATTAGTTTGAGGCGTGACCATCTGTTTGATCAACCAATGACAGAGAGTTCGGGTGCAGAAATCACACCCAAAAAAGTCATAAAAATTAGAAAAAGATAACAAGGCCAAATAACTTCTAAATGAGCCTGATTGTTCTGTTTGTTTCGAACTCTAAAAGTCCACCAAGGTTTTTGATGGCAACAATCTGTTTAAGGACTTCAGCCCTAAACAGGGCTGACCGGGGCTGTGCTGTCTGTGTGGGGGGTTAGGAAAATAGTGCATGCCGGACACTGCTGCAGGAAACGGAAGTTTCCAGCCCATACAGCCAGAGAAAAAACAAAGAAATCAATGAGTCTTTCGTTTTTTTTTACAATCATTTAGACTGAAAAGTGAACAAACAGCTTTGTCTCAGATCACTGCCTCTAAACTCTTACAACATCTGCCCATATATTGATGTTTATCAAAAGTTAATTGGGCTGAAATAAGTTTTTCCACAATCTCCAATGACCAAAAAGGCATTTGAGGTAGTAACGTTGCTGTTCCTTTTAAAGATAAAGGTAATTATACCTTACTGCATGTTCATATATCTTATTCAGAGAGCAGTAGAACAGATCTGAGGGTCATGAGTCACGAGACAGCACAGCACATTCCACTGGGTCATCCAGAAACCGAGAGGGTGTCTTTTTCATCTGCATGTGACCTCTGACCTCCTTATAATGTTGCAGGGCTGGGAGTCTAGAGCATGTAAAACACAACAAAGATTTACAAGATGCAGGTTTCTGAAACAGAGGAGCATTTGAATCTTACCACAATGACCCGGATGAACATCTGAAACACACTTTTTTTTTTGTAAATGAGGCACACAACTGAAACATGGAGTAATTTTCAGTCAGACCCAGCACCGTGTGTTATGCATTTAGTACTTCATGCAAATTCACAGAGGAAAAACTAAAACTAAAAACTGACTGCAGCTGCTTCTTGCTTTTTATCTTCATCCAATAACATCATACATCACTTTGCAGCCACTGTTGGTTTTTAAGCTATTACAGATAAAAGCGATTTAAGTTTATCTAATCCTCAAAGCTTAATGACTTAGAGCACGTAACACATCTTTTGTGCACAACATGACCAAAAGCGTGTGAACAATCGCACGCCACACCCATGTGTGCTTATTAAACATTTGTGCTTGATAAAGTCATTGGAATTATTTAGAACTTGATCCTCCCTTAGCAAATACAACAGCTTAAATTTCTCAATGAAGGCTTTCTGCTAAACGTTGAAACATGCAGATTGTCTACAGGCTCTGCTATTTCAGCTCGCGTTTGATTCTTCTGAGAACAGCACAATTGCTGGAGTTAACCTACATGCCTCTGCTGAAGGATAAAACAACACAAGCCTGTGGGGTACGTCAGCGCAGAACTAATAAATCAGTTGGACTGACAGTGAAGACAACAGAGGACATCCTCAGTTCATTAAAAGATTCGGTCACCTCAGGTCCAGCAGAATAGACTTTCACCCAATCAAAAACGCCTCACTTTTTATGAAGCAAATAAATGCCAAGTCTGATTCATTAAAATGAGCAGAGCTACGGTAATTCAAAGCTAATGCTGCAGCTGCCAGCGCAGAAATACTTCATCTCTGCTCCTCTCATTCCACAACACACCAACAATGAGCTTCAAACCAGCATCCACCCCCCATTCAATCCTTATTTAAACAACTACAGAAGATCTCAGGAGTGATTAAATAATATGGTGTAACATTTGTTGTTTTATTTTTTTAAACTTTTTACACCATTATCATTAGGGATTTGAATCTCCAAGTATCTGGTAAAACAATGTAAATGTACAAAAATGAATGAATTAAAACTACAGTAATAGGTAACTCCTTTATTTATATCCTGAGCTTTATCCTGGTGTGTCATGGTAAGGATAAGGTAACCATCCACCCAAATATCCTCAAATCACAGGTTTATAGCCAAATCCTGATTCACAACAGTTAGTTTTGGAGAAAAATGTTGATTTGATTTCATTCATCTGCGTAGTTACTGTATGTCACGTTCATAAGAAATGGTGTGTGGGGTGGTGGCAAGTTTGTAGCTTGTTTCTACAGCAGCTGCTTTAAACCTTAAATTTAGAATAAATCTAACTTGCAATTTTATAAAAGTAACTTGAAATGTTATATTTCAAACAGAGATGGTGATGAAGTAACAAAAGTTACAGACTGTAGATTTAAAACAACTGGTTTGTGGATCACAATTCAAATACAATCACAATTTGTACGTGCAGTGCGACTCTGTTGTGGCTCAGACTTCCACTGTCAGCACATGGTGAGAACCCACATGGTGTCTGTTCCCAGTCACATCCTCACAGACAGACACTCAGATGAATAGTGGGAAGTAGCGAACAGCACGTCCACACTGAGATATATATTAGATCTCAAATCACATCACATGCTGTAAACAGGCCGCTTTCCCTTTTACATTTAGCTAATCAAACAGATTTGTTCTTTAATGAAATTTGACACTTAATTGTCTTTCTTCCTCGATTTTCAAATGGCCCCAAGGATTCATGCCCCCATCTGATGCCTCTGCGGCGAAATATGAGACCAATCAAGGGCCAAGACGGATCTGAAGACCTTATAAAAGTGCTAGGTCAGACATTGTGCCGGTTAATATGGAGGACAATAGCACTCTCTTGTCTGGTGTGTGCTATAGAATCTGCAGGCTCAGTGTCTTCTGTGTCCACAACCCACAATTTCCCTGCTGTGAAGCCGCAGTCCCAGACTGCCACCCAGGGAAAGACGTATTTGTCACTTTGTGCAGAGACCCATCAATGCTCTTCTACAGTGGGGTCTGGTTACACTATCTCAACACCATCTGTGCTGAGAGGCACAAAGCCAGTGGGGTCCTCCTGTTGCTGAAAAAACATGCCATATACATTTATATTTATATGTTGCTAATAATATTGACAAATAATTTAAAGAATGCTGCAATATAAAGATGATAATTAGCTACCTGTTAGTGTGTATGGTAAAACATCAACTATAATTTAATTTAATTCCAAATTACACATATAAATTAAACAGGATTTATTTGGTGTATAATGTGCACAAAGTACTGATAACTCACCTGAGACTTAATTTTCTCACAGTTTGACTACAAGGACTCATTACAAATTACTAATCAGTAAATTAGTAAATCGAGTTTCTTCCTACATAGCTAAAAATGTGAAATCTACAAGATAATTATGGTTGAGGTTAATTCAAAGTCAATACAACCATTTCAGTTCATTACCTGAATGATCCCAATACAAATGTAGGGCTGGATTTCCCCAGTGTAACAGTTGAACTGCTTTAACTGAAATGGAACAGACCCAAATCCAGCAGCCACAGGGGATCCCTCATCCACAACATGCTCAACAGAAACTGCTCTCATACAAAATGTGTTTTCTTTGTTCATTTTTGCAAATGAAGGGTCAATGACAAAAAAATCTTCATAGCATAATTTAATTAATCATTCCCAAACCAAGGTTTTGCTGCCTCTTACTTGTTATGAAGTTAAAAAGTGTAAAAAAAATTTCGTGAGACAAGCAAAAACAAAATCATGGGTTTGATTGCCAGGTATTGTATATACTCATAAAAGTGCCTGCCAATGTGTAAATGTAAGCTTAATTTAATTTTATACTAATTTTATTTAAAATTTTATTTAATTTTTATTTAATTTTAAACTACTACATATTTGGACAGATGTTCTCTTAAAAGACTTTATTTACCTTAGTTTATTTATCTCAGTCAGTAAAATCTCCAGAGGCACTTTATTTTATTTTTTAACTTCGTTATTTAATCATATTTTTGCCTAATTATTAATATCACTTAGAGATGGAAAGTTCCACAAACAAACATCTGACAAGGCTGTTCAAATAAAGGTATTAAAATCACTGAGATGTAATGAAAACGGCATTATTTACAGACTATAGGAAAACTGATTAATCTCTTAAACAAATAGACACAAATAGCGCTTTTCTCACATAATATGTAAATGGACACTCCCAGTTGGAAACTAGAGATCAATACTGTCTGGAAATATCAACATGTGTGCTTGCACTTAATTGCAGTGGTGAAAAGTGCTTAGTTATCTGAAATCCATATTTCCATCTCAACACTGACGTTAATCCTCGGATGGCACCATTATAAAGAAACTTTTGAAAACAGATGACAATGGAAAATGGCTATGGAAGGTCTGGGGCTACTGCAATTAATATCAATATGTTGTCGGACAGAAATGACCAAAAGTCCATGTTTACTTCTTAAGACGTT
This sequence comes from Ambastaia sidthimunki, assembly GCA_036877625.1. NCBI lineage: Eukaryota > Metazoa > Chordata > Actinopteri > Cypriniformes > Botiidae > Ambastaia > Ambastaia sidthimunki. The sequence goes on from JAZGTK010002232.1 coordinate 30,968, forward strand.
CTAATTTTAAAGCAGCCATTTTGGACTTCCTACTGAATTACTTATTGTTATTAATTACTTAAGGTGGACATTAAAAAAACTCCTATTTTACGCAAAAACTGGTTTCTGTTATATCTCAGAACTGGGTCTGTAGGGTTTAAGGGGTTTATGACTTTAAGTGCTGTTGGCAGTAAAATCAGCTGATATAACTGCTTATGGACCTGGTGAGCTCTTAAACAAGGCAATGATTACACATCTACCCTGTGTTCTGAAGTACCACTGACCATGCAATAGAAGTTCACCCTGCACCTGGATATAAGCATCTGTGTTCTGTTTATCTATGTATATGCAAGAAGCAAATGTTTCAATATGACTGTTCCAAAACTTTTCTTGTGTCTTAGGAGTTTCTGGTCGTATGAGTACAGTGCACTGAGCGTGTACAAGAGATATAAAACATCACTGACAGGGCTGCAGAATTCTGCTGCGACCTGACAGCTTCAGAAAATACCTTAAAGATGCAAGAAAGAGAAAACAAGCAGCCAATCAGAAGAGGAGGATAGCATGCCAAGCACACACCTACACATACTGTGCTGGTTCTAGCTTTAACTTTAACTTTTTTAGCTCTAACTTTTTAAAAGACACAGCTGGAAATAGTACAGCGCCAAACCACTGCACTTTAATTGAAAGAAGCCTTTCCCAGAAGTGATGTCATGAAGGGAGAAAGATATAAAAGTGAGAGCAGTAAAATTCACCAAATACAACATATACAGTATTAGCATCAGTATCAAAGACTTAAGCAGTAAAGTATGTGTGTCTTAATGTTTTATACAAAGTTTACCACATGATAAAAATATAAAGGGCTGATTTTTCTGACTGGTCCATTGTTGCATTCTGCAAGAATTTGTTTGTCATCATGTTAATCATTATTTAATTTCCATGTATTTGTTTATTTGGCAATTAGTGGTGTAAAAAGCAGTATTATTTAACTTCATAACGAACTGGCTGACTATATATTATTGCGTACATTTTATACATTGTATAAGTTGACGCTTAATTAATGCTTATTACATAAGGTGTAGTTTCAGCTGTAGAAAGCATTAATAGTATCATATGGCTCCTTGTTAATGAGCCAAAACATGTGAACACGTTTTCCATTAGATCTGTGAGAGTCCGAGCTAATGATATATGGTCAAATTTATTAACACAAACAAAACACAGAACTGGGTTTAAACCTTCACAAACACTGTAACTAACTACGAACATTACTTTGTTCTGAGTTTTGTTTACTTCCTAACATGACCTGCTGAGCTTAAATGAAGAAACCAACATGTACTAAACATAAATAATCTTTTCTAAAGCTCTGCTCATTGTGTCAGGTCCCAGTATCAAAAGCTATGTGAAGAATGAGTGTGAGTGGCCTAGTGAATCCCCCTGCTGAGCATCAACTCATATACACTCTGCTGAAACATCACTCATCTCCAAGAGCTTCTCTGAACTGGCTTGATTTAGCCCGTCCACATGGACATTGCAAAACACTGTTGCGCCTACACCGGTCACAACAAAGCCCTAACAATGTATCAGAACCTTCAAAAGCAGCAACTACAGACAAAACTTATTTTGCCCTCAGTGAGGGACAAGGGCTCTCTTCTATGCTTCACTAGCCTTTGTTAGCCGGTCTGAGTGGACTCTTCAATCCCTGCACCATGAAGATGAGCGTGTTTCATTGAGCTGTAGAAACAGGGGTGCAATGCAGACATGCATTAGAGACTTGCTCACTTTTTGACCTTGCAGCTAGGTTGCAACAACGGCAGCACTGAAAGACTCAGCTGAAGGCTCCTGTTATGAGGAGGTTAAATGAACATAAAACCTCCACAGAGGCAGCGAGGTTAGTCAGCAGAAGAAAGAAACTGTGGGCGGAGGAGAGATTTGAGCGACAAATTGCAAATTACAGACCTGTAGGTTAAAAGAAAACACAGAATTTTCCAGTAATTTCCTCATGAAATGATTTAAAATGGGTTGGGATAAGAGGGCAGTGCCTCTGGACACAGAACTCCTCAAATACATGAAGTTCTT
>JAZGTK010002233.1:0-33018 GCA_036877625.1 Ambastaia sidthimunki
TCTCATAAGAAGAACTTTCCAGGAGGACCTACTAGCAAGAAACACTCTTTAGCGACTGTATTCATAATATACTGTAGCACTACTTTTTATACCTTTGATACCTGAGAAAGTGTTATATTAAAGGTGTGTTTGTAGATGTCTTTTAATAGTAGTAATTTTGTCATACTGTAATTAGTAGTAGTAATGTGGTCATTTATACATATATAAAATTGATCCTATAGAGCTTTGTGGGTTCATATGATGATACATTTATTTATTCTCACAAGCACAAGCTTGTTAGTTAAATAGATACAGTGGCTGAATAGGGCACTCGGAGTTAACATTGAAGCAAGTTGCTTTAAAGTTGCCAGAGTGCAAAGATGTTGAGATACTTAAGAAACTTTAAAATAATTATCGCTGCTTGTATTTCACATTGATTTCCTACATCAACCACTCAATAAAGATTCATGTAAGACATGGGCCCCAACAAACAAGATAAACCCAATATTTCTCACTCTCTGATTTGACAGAGACATCCTGTCCATTAGCAGTGCATCGTAAACAGTCTTACGTTCACTTGACATTACTGAATTGTCTGTAAATGGTTTGCTAACAGCCCTGAAAATGACATTAGAGTGATTGATTGGAGATTTGTTTCCAGAGTCATGTAAAATGGTCTGAGAGCAGACCAGCTCTGATTACAAGGTGAGTGCAGAAAGATGAAGCGACCTCTGGTCAGTGTTATGAGTCTCTAAACAAGACGCTGTCTCTTATCTTGCATCAAAGACTCTTGTTTCAATATATGTCTCATTTATTTTTTAAAGTGTAAATTCACATCATCCAACATGCCAGGAGTTCTGTGTCCTTTAATTGTACCACAGCTTGCTTGCAGTCTTTCCATTGCAATGATGGGATTAGGGGCTGGGACAAGCTTCCCTTAAAACAGACCCTTGAACAGACACTTCTCAGTGATCTCATTTGTTTTATAGCTGTAAAAGCTAAAGTGTAAATGTACATTTTAGAAGTACATCATTTCAGTGTCTAATGTGATTGTGTCAGCATCTAAATCTTAAACCCATTTTAGAGATGTACAAATCCTCTGACAACTTGTCGGAGATAGAATTAATGGAGGGTGCAGCAGGGACAGAGTACAATACACTTGAAAGTGTCCCACAACTAGCCTCCTTTTTATCAGTTAATGACAGTGAAACTTTGCCAAAGAAAGACCTTAAAAACAGACTTTACTTTTTTATGCTCATCTCAATTTTCATTTTTAAATCAAGTAATTTGTTTGTCATTTTACATTTTGTATGACAGAATTTAATTTGCATTGACATTTAATAAATATTAAATATAAGTGAAACACAGCTGATTTTAAAAGAATGAAAAAGATATCATGTCAAATTAGGTACATTTGTTAAATAAATGTTTATGGTGTTAAACATTTAATTTATTACAAACACAATTAAATGAAGCTATGAATTTAATGAATTCAATATGAACCTTAATAAAGGAGTCATAAGATTTAAATGTCTATGAAAATGTGTGTTAGAACCAGACATGTACAAATATTTACTCATAGTATTGAGATGACAGTGATTTTCTAGATTGGTCAGGGAGAACATAAAGCAAACAACACACAGTTCTGGACATTGTCTGGAGCAGGATTTTTACATTATCCTGAAACTATTGGCTACACATGATTTTACTAGTTCAAGTTCTCAACATATCTGTAAGTTAAACATATTTTTACAAGATAATATTTAAATCATCTTTGACCCAGCAATAGGCAAAAACTTTCTTCATGTACTTTTTTTTTCATACAAAGTGTTCATACTAAGAATATATAATGTTAACAGTGTTTACAGTTTTTGGCCATTCTAACCTTAAATGCAAATATTGTGTTTACCCCCTATGTTGTTACTTGTGGACATGACCTCTGCTTGTTAATAGCATAGAATTGTCTATTTCAGGTCAGTGTATGGTAATCTTCCTCATTAGACAAGGATTTATCAGTACATATTTTCTCGGGCACAGCAGGATTTTACTGAGGTTTGTGCCCTGGTAAAAAGAGTGTGGAGATGGTCATAGAAGAGGAAACACTTGCTGGAGTGACACTGTGGCTGGGATTGGCTGTATTGAATGTCTGCAGATATGTTACAGCTCTAGCCTGATTAGCCCTGTCACCACAAATCTGTTTAATACTGTAGAACATTAGATGTCTGGCAGCCTGTGGCAGAGTGGTAGAGTAATGTGTTGAGAAATGGACCGATTTAATTGGATATGAGTCTTTCTGAAGTTCTGAAGCTTGGAATATGGAAGCCAGAAAGCCCCATTCATGCATTATGGGTACTCTACAACCCAACCAAGAATCTACAAGCTGTTTTGTAGTTCTGCATGTTGTGGAGACATCTGCATTGATTGCGGTGTCTGTGATAGGAAATGGTTGAGGTTCATAGGAATGGATAATGTGCTGAGGTGCCGTGATAATGTGCTGAGACGTACATTATGAAGGAGAAAGCTAGCCAGCCAATCAATCAGCCACTTAATTCTGCTTCTAGAAATGACCAGATGAACATTGCTAATCTCATTACACTTGCAATGCAATTTAATAGAGGAAATCGGCAAAGAACTGTCAGCCATCATCTTAGTGGTCCCCATCCACACTGCTGGTGTGGACAGTGGAGCGTCAGTGTGGAGCCAGCACTTGGATTACCAAGTAGGGTAAATTGTAACCCAAAATTTTTGTAACACAAAACATGTTAGAGTGATGACATCACTCTATTTGAGACTGGTTGTTTGTGCAAGTAGCTTGTTATGATCTATAGTTAGGTTTTAAAGGTAAATGTCCACTAGCTGGCAAAAAAAAACCAACAGTGTCATGTTGTGTGTGTCATCTTGATATAATATATGACTGCCGTTAACAATCACATTGCAGGTTCTTAAAAATGCAATATGTGGATTTTTTACACAATCCCTTACCAATAATTTTACCAATTTACAAAATTTACATTTACATTAGGCAGATGGATGCTTTGGAAGGTGCACTCAAGGAATACATCTTATTAGTATGTGTCTCCTGGGGTCGAACCCATGACCGTTCCACTACTAATGCAATGCTCTACCACTTGAGCCTTACAAATCCTGAATTATGAAGCAGATAAAAGCACACAATGCATTAATGTGATAGGTTCTGTGGCATTTTGTGCTGCCTGTAAATGCTCCTATAGGTTGTATTTTAGCGAAGTAACAAATAAGGTATACAGTTGTAAGTTGCATTATTCAGCACATGAGTTCTCTGTCTGATTTTCAGACTTTTTTTGTTAGATGTCCAGTAGTTTTCTTTCATTGTCTAAGATATTGATGCTTTTAAAACAAACTAATGTCTGTTTAAATTTTAGGCTGTTTAATCTGAACTATAAATGCTTAAATAAATACTTATTTTAGTACTGTATTTTAAAATTGCAATGTTTGGTCAATCAAGTATCAATTTAAAGTTGGTCTTTCCTGAAAAAAAATACAGCTCAGGGTTTTCAGTGGCCACATTTTTGTTTTGCAGTATGTAAATTCAAGGCTCACAAAAGGTGCGCAGTAAGGGCCATCAACAACTGCAAATGGACAACATTAGCCTCTATTGGGAAGGACATCATTGAAGATGAGGATGGAGTAAGTGTTTAAAGAAGCACAGTTTTAAAGTGTTTCTTTAGCATGTAAGCATCTGTTCAGTGATAAACATATTCATTATATTCGCTACCTATAGATTGCGATGCCACACCAGTGGTTGGAAGGCAACCTTCCAGTCAGTGCCAAATGTGCAGTTTGTGACAAAACATGTGGCAGCGTGCTGCGCTTGCAAGACTGGCGATGTCTATGGTGCAAGGCCATGGTAAGGACTACATATCCTGGAAGCCATTGTGACTACTTAGTTCAGAGAGCTTGTGAACTCTAAGAGCCATCTGTGCTTGGACAGGTGCACACAGCGTGCATGGATATCTACCCCCGCAAATGTCCCCTGGGCCAGTGCAAAGTGTCAATCATCCCCCCCACGTCTCTCAACAGCATTGACTCTGACGGTAAGACTGCTCAGTTAATTTTGTATAGCATTGCTGATGTGATTTGTTAGCCTGTTCAAGGGTTTATTTCAGGAGTGATAATTCACTCCTATAATTTGTTATTTGTTTTGTGCAAAATATGCCATATTGTATCAGACTGAAATGACCAAAAACATTGTTAAAAATAGACTTTAGTTGCTCCTTTCTAGTGCTGGGATTCACCATAAACAAAGCAAATTCTGACAGACCTTCCCAAGTTGGAATGAAATTGCATAAATTGGAGTATTATTTATTAGATTTATATTACCGCATCTATCCCACTTCATTCCTTTTGGGTCACTGTAAATGCTAGGTCAAGTTTCTGAATACCAAAAACAAGTAAATTTGCATAGTCACGTGTTATTGCATTTGTCTGTCTTACCTCAGGAAGTACATAATGACATGTTGTAGCAGTCTATATGGTTCTGAAGTATTTCTGAAAGTTTCAGTATTTTTTTACATTATATAAAGTACATTATACTCAGTCCTATAAATCCTAAATAACTAAATCCTTTAATTTGAAAAGGTCAGTCGTAATTTGTCGTCTTATGGATTATTGCCTGATTGAATGTGTTTGCATAATTCTGTGGCTACCTACCTTGGATGTTTTTGATGATTATATAGGAATGTGTGTGAAGTGGCAGGTCGGGGGCTGATGTAAATTGAGCTCATTATCGTACTGTAGAACGAGTGATATCTTTTCTATTATACCTCTGACCTCCTCAGATTTGATCATATGGTAAAGGATGTGTTCTCTCCTCTGTTTAGAGACACTCTGTACTCATGTTCCTATATTGTAGCTTCCCAGCCTGAGTGGTGTGGAAAGTCACTTTCCATCAGATTGTCTTGTGCTGATACATGTAAACATGGTGAACCATGTGCTTGGAAAATTTAAGACGAGAGCAAACAATAACACTCCCTCTTCCCTGCCTCTTTCTCTCTTGATTCCTGCCTTTATTATTAACCTGCTGCTGAAGATCCATACCTTTCCTGTTTGCACAGTCAGCCCGACTCGGAGCATATGCCAGCAGGGAAAGGTTTCTCAGGAAATTGCACATTGCTTTTTATTGACAGCTGTATGAATGCTATTTACACCTTCTTCTCAACAATAATATGAAGATGTGTATGTCAGAAAATAACCCATTGGCTATGTTCAAAGCCTAAGAAATTCTACAATTTTTGATAGTTGCTTCGATGGTTGATGGAAAGAATAAAAATGGCATATAATAGAGTGCTCATAGCTACTTTTTAATTGTCATTCTTATCAAGTTGAAATGATATGAGAAATAAGAAACCCCTTCAAATGTATTTAAAGGATGTTCATGTTTCCAATTTCAAAATTGCCAAAGGTTGGCAAGTGTATTTGCTGCTGCTTGCTAGAAGGTGTTTTTTTTCTTGTTTGTGATGTTTATTTTAAGATCCTGTGGACATTCCCATTGGTAGTTGCCGCTTCACATCGCTGGAAATTTGTTTAAAGTTAGAAAGTTGCTTAAACACTTGGCTTTTTCTGTCGCTAAAGTTTGTTCTCTCTAATGTTTTTTGTCTATCTAAACCTAGTTTTTAGGTGGTCCCTTTATAAAATTCTGTTATGTCATTGTCTGACTAAGCAGCAGAGCAGCAAGGCACTTGCCTTCAGTCTCTGAATTCACAGCCACTGATTATTTGATAATGGTGTCTCTGACTGTTTAGGTGTGTGAACCTTTATAAGCAGCTGAGGACATCCAATATTGATCAGAACTTTAAAGGTCCTATACTTTTAATTGGAGCATATATTGGATGTAGAGATTAGTTGGTGCCAGGCAGAAATGTAATAAAAATCGATGGCTGTGAAGTTTTGTGGTTGTAGCAAAGGTTGTGGTTTCGATCCCAGGGAACATAATTACTGATAAAAATGTATACCTTGAATTCACTGTAAGTCGCTTTGCGTCTGCCAAATGAATAAATACCAATATAGTATTGCTTTGTGGTCCCATTAGTTGGTTGGTTTAAATTAAAGAAAAGGAATATTGTTAGCAAGAATGGATTGGGACTTTTAGGCTCGTAAAGCAGAGAGGAAGCTTGAGAAGGATGTGTTCAGGCAAAGAATCTTTCACGTGCAAGGAATCCCTTGCCTCAGTGCAAGGCCTGCATCTCAATTTGCTGAGGGCTGCCTTTGGCACGTGCTGAAGCTTCGTGACTCAATTTGCCTCAGCCAGCCTCCACGAGAGATAGAGAGAGCGAGGGGAGGAGGGGCTTTTTTTAAAGCCAGAAGGGTCTGCAAACAGTTTGAGGGTGACCGTCAACTACATTTACATGCAAGCTCACAGCTGTGTGTACACCAGTCAAAAAAAATACAAACAAATGCATCCAGTTACACAGAAATTAAGGCATTGTGTATGCAAATACAAAACATTCTGCATACATGTTCATACAGTGAGAGACATAATTGTGAAAATGTAATTCAGGCATATGGTGGCATAAGCATAATGGATTTCGCTTGCAGCTGTTGCCTGGTTCAGCAAATGTTAACTGCACATTGTATGTACATGCATGCATGTGACGCCCTTGACTGCAAGTGATGACAGCTCCTCACTTAGCTCAGCTCTAAGGAAGACATCATAGCGCTGGATTATTTACTTACTGTATGACTTCATTTCCAGTGAATACAAGTTAGATTGATGGTTTGCTTTTCCTCTTGCACTAGCACAAAGCAATTTCCACTGTTTCTTTCTGATTCATCTTCATCCAAGCAAGAAGAAACCTGTTTCTAAGCAACTTAATAAAGAATCTTAGCATTATCTCAAGTGCTGGCATGAGTTTAGTTCCTCCGGCTGATTGTTAAAGCGTGGTGATACCAGTGCTAGGGTCATAGGTTTGATATCCAGGGAATATACAAACTGATTTTAAAAAAGCCAGCTGTGTTCTGTCTACACAAGGCAACTGCCTGAAAAAAGCATTGCACTGTAACTGTAATGGAACTTTACAAGTCACTGATTTGGAATGTTCTACATGGGCAGTTGTACTAGTCCTCTTTGTGTTTTATAAATAGCAGTATGTAGAGGTATACTTTAAATGTACTATAAAATTTTTAAATTAAAGCATCTACTAAATGTAAAAATACATATTAAATAAAAAATATAAATTAAATATAACATATTATTAACATAATTCCTTTTATTCTGTTTCTGGGACAGGTTTCTGGAAAGCCACCTGCCCCCCATCATGTGCTAGTCCACTTCTTGTGTTTGTCAACTCTAAAAGTGGAGATAACCAAGGGGTGAAATTCCTGCGGCGCTTCAAACAGCTTCTTAATCCTGCTCAGGTCTTTGACCTGGTCAATGGTGGACCTCATTTAGGGTAAGACCAAGAAGTCAATGGTTGTAGAATGTAAACTCAGAAAGTTGTAAACTCAGCTGTTGCGCTTTTAAAGCTCAGAATCTGATCTTACTTTCATTTAAGTATCAACTTTTTCTCAGACGTTTCTCCTAAAATTGCTTAGGAGAAATAAAAACAGAACCAAATGAGACAATTGTTAAAATACAATAAAGAGTATGGAGCTGTAAAATGTATGTACATTTTAGCTAAAATAATCTGAATTTTGTGACATTGTTAAGATCTCTAATGGAAACATTTGTGAGATTCTGGGTCGTTTTTCCAGGAGAAATATATGAGAATATATTCCCAGGAGAAATATATGAGGAGGCTTAAGCAAAAGTTCTCATTTGCTCTACATTTCGTCTCATTGCTGTCCAGGAGAAAAAAAATCTACTGGAATTCTGTTGTTGGATTTTTCTGGAACTTTCTTTTTTGCTTGTTTTTTGCTTGTTTTGTTTTTTACCTTTTAAAATAAAAATGTTAGTTGGGGCATAATGTCTACAAAGGGTTTAATTATATCAAACAAGATAAAAATTTTACCCTAATAATTTCAATTGTTGTTCATTTATTGGATTTCTTTGTGACATTTTATGAGAAGAATTAGACATTTCTGTCAGTTTGGTTTAGGTTTCTCATTTTTCTATTTAAGTCTTCGGTTGTTCCAGAAGTTTGATAACTTCCGAATCTTGGTGTGTGGAGGAGATGGGAGCGTCGGTTGGGTCCTGTCTGAAATCGATAAACTAAATCTTCACAAACAGGTAAGTAAAAAGAAAATGATCTTCCAAACTTTGCCCAATCTGCTACATCCCTCAGTATATTCAATAAACAGAAACATTTCTTTTCATGAATAATTGACAGGAACATGCTGTTGAATGCTTACTGTATTAAAAACAAACAAACAAAAACCTGTTTAGTATACTTTAGTAAAGCACTTTTCATATAAGATTAATTGCCCAGACCTAAGATGTGTCAATATCACTGAACTACACCCTGTCCTAATTAGGTGCAATGCAAATTTCCGGCAACAGATTTTTAGTCCACACTAAAAAAGAAACTCCTGCGTAACACTAAAGTGGTATTAGAGATGTTATTCTTCTTTTAAAGCATTCATCCTGTCTTAGTGATGCAGTCCCTCTGTGTATTTTGAAGGATGGCATTGATATTGTTAGCCCAAGCATTCTATCCATTATTACTTGTAGTCTCATTGATCATTCAATACTCTTGAGTCACTTAAAACAGTTTGCTGGAAACCAAGGAGTGGTTTCTAAATGGTTTGCTTCCATTTCCTTATGAGACAAAAGTGCAAGAATTCAAGTGCCACACTCCTTACCTGTTTGGATGAAGTTAAAGCATAGATAAAATTCTTGTCAATAAACTTGTCCAGATAAATGAACAAAAAACTGAAATGATCATCTTTGGCCGTTCTACTAGTAATGAGATCCACTACTTCCTGACTACTTGGGTTCATGGGGTAGTTACCTGCAGGACCAAGGTAAAAAGTAATTTTTAGTTCCATTGAAGTTTGGTATGTACATTATTTTTTTTTTATCTATAGGTTGTAGCCAAATTAAAATATTTTTGTAATGCATATTATGGTAATGTAATGCCATATTTTTGGTACTTGTCATGTTCTTGTTGCTTGTCTACATCTAAAACAAAATGCTGCAGATAGGATGCTTATGAATTTCAAAGAAGAATTTGGTACATGTATTGTTCTCATCAAGCCAGACAAATTTCAAAATTAGCAACATGAAATCCACCATTTTGGATTGTAGATGGATGTTTTTTGTCAATTCCAAGTGAAATTTTAAATGCTCCTCCTAGGGTATTTATGGGATTGTCAGCAAATTTGTCGGATATTATGCCAAGACATTGAAGAGGCTAAATTGCGAAGGGATTTTTGATATCTGGAAGGATGTTGCCATGGCAACACTATAAATTAATGAAAAAAAAAATAGAAAAAGGAAGTGGATCTTCTGCCTGCATTGAGTTACTTTGGTAAAACTTGAGCTGTATGTTTGTTTGGTCCTAGGGGCTGATGACATAGAGTTGGCTATTGTAGGTCACAGTCATAGCACCACCAACTGTTAGATGGAAAATGTCACTTAAAACACTGTTTAAAAGATCCCTTTTAAACAGTTGCTTTCTACATGATCGGAAAAAATAAAGAGATATTGAAAATGCTAAACTGTGAATGGATTGTTGATATCTCGAACGGTGTTGCCATGGTGAGGCAATTAATTTATGGCAATAAATGGAAGAGGAAGTGTTTCATATCTTCTGCATGCATTGAGTAATCTGCATAAAACTTGAAAAATGTGTGTGGTGTTGTGGGCTGATTACAATGATGTGGTTATTGTGAGTTACAGTTGTAGGGCCACCTACTGGCAGCAGAAAGTATGTCACTTACAAAATTGCTTGAGCCCACCATCACTGATTTCAGCTATATTTTTGTCTTTATTTTTTATTGTATCTCTCTTATTTTATGTTATTATTGTACAGAGGTTTTGTTTTATATTTGATATGTAATGTAAAAATGAAGTTTTAGAGAATGTTAGCAAATAGAATGTCCCCTGTTAGCTGTGATGACGCAGTGGAAATAGCCAAAATAAAACCATAATAATAGGACACGTTGCTTTAGCCTCTTTTTGAAGATTTGTTAAAGAGGCTTTCTTCTAATACATGATCTGAATGAACTCTGTGTGGTTGGCAGTGCCAGCTGGGTGTTCTGCCGCTGGGCACAGGGAATGACTTGGCACGGGTGCTCGGATGGGGGCCTTCTTGTGACGATGACACTCAGCTTCCTCAGATACTGGAAAAGCTAGAGCGAGCCAGTACAAAGATGTTGGACAGGTACAGAGTATATAAGATCTCAATCACATCATGTGTATAATATTGGTGCCATTGGCTACTGCAACAACAGCCCTCTGCTGTTTACAGATGGAGTATAATGACATATGAGATTAAAATACCTCCCAGACACAGCTGCCCAGCCACACCTGACGAGGCAGAAGATGGCCAGGTACCTGCCTCACAACAGTAACATGCATTTATGCCAACAGTGCAACACACTGTCCTCTATGTACTCTTCATTTAATTAGATAAATTATCATTGATTAAAAAATTTTGATTTCACGCCTGTGGTCTTACCATGTTTACTGTGAATTATAGATGTCTTTGGCTTTAGTTTCAGATATCCGCTTATGAGGATTCAGTAGCTGATCATCTCACAAAGATCCTTAACTCAGATCAGCACTCAGTGGTAATTTCTTCATCAAAGTAAGTCTCACACTGGACTGTCTTTAATTTCCACCGGCAAGTGCAACACAAAATGACAAAAAACACATGTGATTTGTCTTCGGTCTCTGCTGTCCTCCAGGGTTTTGTGTGAGACAGTTAAAGAATTTGTTGCCAAAGTGGGAAAGTGTTACGAGAGGAGCAATGAGAACTCAGAGGAGGCTGATGCACTCGCCCTAAAAGTAAGTCTTTATCCTCATGGCCTTCTCTATGTTATTTATTTTGAATAAATAAAAATAAATTGATGATAAATTGCTGTAAGTTTTCATTGGATGAGCCATATGTGAAGTCATTTCAAGTACATATAAGCACATCTATAGTCTTTTTCATTTTTACACAGTGTGCAGTTTTGAAAGAGAAGCTGGACTCCCTCCTGCAGACACTGAATTTGGAGGCCCAGGCTATTACGCCTCCAGCCCTTGCCACTCCTCCTATTGTAGAGGAGGAGGTGGAGGAGGACGAGCTGGAGGAAGATGAAGACCTAAGTGAAGAGTCTTTAACAGAGCTGAAAGAAAATGAGACTGAGAAGGACTCTTCCCATAAGCTCTTCAGACCCAGGGAGCAGCTTGTGCTGAGAGCCAACAGTCTGAAGAAAGCTCTCAGACAGATCATTGAGCAGGCTGAGAAAAGTACGATTTAAACATGACCATAAGTTCAACAGTTGTGTCTACTGAATAGAGAAAAAAACACTACCACGTCTACCACATCTGACTGGTACCACATCTGGTACCACATCTACCAATTACAGAATTTACACAAAGTTCAAATGTAGCTCAATTGGTAGAGCAATATGTGCAGCACAAAAGGTTGTACATTTGATTCCCAGGGAACCCACTGAAGGAAAAGTATAGCTTGAATTCGCTGTAAGATGCTTTGGATAAAAGCGTCTGCCAAATGTGTAGATAAAAATGTAAATGAYTTGATAMTAATAATATWAATAAATAATAATAAATAATATTCTTTACATTAAAATATTACATAACATCTGATAATATGATCTCAAAACAATTGCTCTGAAATGGTGTAAAAAGGGTAATGCTACAGGATAATGTATGAATGCTGTGTTTCCTGTAGTGGTGGATGAGCAGAATGCCCACACAGAGGAGCAGGAGCTTCAGTCTCCTGCAGATTTCAGAAAGGACAGCGAGGGCGAGGACAAGGACAATGAAAAGGATGAGGACACTAAAGAACTGGAAACTCTGTCCTGTAAGTGTACTTTTTTTTTTATAGTCAGTGAAAGTTTTGCTGGACTTCTGAATAATTGCAGCATAATTTGCACATATGAATTTCATGTTAGAAACACTAACAGGAATACAGTCCTGTGTAAAAGTCCTAGGCCACCATTAGATGGCAATTGTTTTTAAGCAATGGTATAATGACCAGAAAATTAAGAAAAGTTGTGTGCAGGATTAAAACTGAAATAATTTACAAAACAGCTTCTATAGATCTATTTACTTGAGCAATAGCAAGAACCAGGTTCGCTTAAACCTATCTTAAACCATGGAATGGAACCCTAATTTCTAATTCTAATCTACAGTCTCCTCAAAACAGTTTAAGATGTGGTTAGTACAATGAGAGGTCACATTAAAAACTAACTTTTACCTGAAGAAGCCATTCTGTGTACTTATTATCTGTATTTTCAGTTTGTATCCTAATGAAGACAAGACTGAAAAATATAAAAGGATTGTCATTAAAACTTTGCTAAAACAACAAAGTGGTGGCCTAAAATTTTTCCATAGTACTGTATTTTTTCCCTTTCTGCCACTCACTCGATGTTGTGTCGATGATGTAACACCAGCAGTTCGCGTTCATCTCTGATCTTTATATGAAAGACCAATAGAATATTGGTGAGTGGAATTTGCATGCCAGTCTCCGCCCCTATAATACAGGTATAAAAAGGAAAGGGTGCGTAACACTTATTCAGCTTTTGTTTTTTGGAGCCTATGATGTTCACATAGAGGAAGATGAAACTGCTGGTTTAAGCCAGTTAGTGCCGAAAAGAGCAAATTTCCTTTAAAAGAGCACATCTAATAAAAATCTTTTATTATATCTTATTAGATCTAAAAGCAGATATTTTTATACAAAGATGTCTTTTCATGCTTGTGCCCCTGGATGTGTCTGTTACATTTCTGTCGACCACAAAATCTGCCTCAAGTGCTTGAGTTGCCAGCATGTTGCTCTGGATCGGACACAGAGGACATTTCCCTTTTATACCTGTTTGTACAAGGTGGAGACTGTGGAGTCTCATTCTCACCATGAGGGAAGAGAGGTTAAAATATAACCAAGATATTTTCCATTATACTGTGATGTATATATATAATGTATGTATATATAATATGATCAGGAGTATGCAATTATTAGGGACTTACTTAGATATTTGCAGTCCTCAGTTCCGCCTTCAACAGTTGAAACTATGACACTATAACAACAGTACATAAAATGTGTACAAAGTAACAGCGAAAAGCTAGGCACCACTGCTTATAAAAATGTTATGATTTTTTATTTAAAAACAATTAAAATTACAGTTAGAATTTTTGCCAAAATGTGAGGTATACATCAGAGCACACGGCACTGTATCTAGTGTACTGTAGTGTAATGTATCCCACAATGCAGTGTGTTCAGCTTGACCTTTAGTTTTTAGTGTGATGACTGGATACCCTCTTCCAAGCTATATAAAATGTCTGACGACTCTCAGGTGCAATTTGTTGAGGTCATGTGATCAGTGTAGCATACAACTGTTTGAAAAGTTGATTGTTGCATAATTCCTGCTGTTTCATATTCTAGTTTTAACAAATAGTAGTCATGCTGCACATATACTGTATTTACATACTGTACATACTGTACATATATACTGTATTTAGTAATCAGTAAGCTAGTATTTCATTCTAAACATAGCATGTACATTTCATAATTTTGTACTTTTTTTGTATGTTTAATAATTTGGAACACACCAATCGTAATAAAGTTTAATATAAATGAATCAGCTCTAAAACTAGTCTGTGACTAGTATGCGCTGTTGGACTGCCTTAGTGGCTGTAAGGTTTAGTGCTTCCCTCTAGTGGCTCACAAGTCATAATAAAAATGTAAAACAACTGGTACAACAACAATAAAAAATTTATTATTTTCCTGAAGCCTAATAGTGACATAATGACACATTACTCTTTATGTAACACATTCACTTTATGTGTAGTCTTTATTGTTACACTTACTTTGTTGCACAGTGATAAAAGAGGAGAAAAGCTTTTGCTTCATAGAATGGCACAATACCACAATCTTTCCTTCCAGAAGTTTTGGCATTTCCTTGTGTGACAGTGTTTTGTGTAGACTGTACGCCTGAGTGTTTAACTGTAAGTTTATTTGTTTATTAGGTTTCCCAGAGGATCCTTGTGACATAATTCAGTGGTAATTCCTATTTATATAGAGACCTGCTTTTTGCTCATGTTTCCAGTGGGGCATAAAAGGCTGATTTTATTTTCTAAGTTGGTTCAGGCCCTCAGGGGTTCCTGGTCTCACCTAAATCTCTCCTTCGTCTCACAGCTGTCAAATGGCTTTGATGTTTTATGAATGTTTATGTAGGATGTGTTGCATTGCTCATTAAACAGCAGTGACCCAAATGCACATTTTTGTTCAAAACAGCATTAGATTTAGAAGTGTAATGGACAGGTATTATTATTTCCTTTGAATTGCAGTAATGAATCTGTTCAACATATGATCTCATGTTGTTCTGTTTCTGTGTCTTTAGTGGCCAAGTCACCATGCTCACCACCAGAAACACGTATCAGTCGCAGTACACAATCCTGTGGCTCCTTTTCCATCACACCCTTCACCACAAGCAAGGAGAACCTGCCTGTTCTCAACACACGCATCATCTGTCCGGGTATGACCACATGACATTAGCCCATGTGACCACTGAAACAACAATTTACTCTGTTGTTTTAACAATTTAAACCACAACATGAAATAAAATAAAACATAAAAATTCTGAGTTTAACGGAATCCAAGAAGATTTTTTTTTGTTTCATTATACAAGAAAGAGCAGCTTTGGTGTTTTATTAAAGACAGACAAAACTGTCTCCTTACCTTACCTTGATTCACCACTGTAACTTGATAATGATTTATTTGAGTTGTCAGGCTTGATTTTGCAGAAAATATCAATTTGACTTTATTTGTCTGCATGGTTATGTCATATCTATAAACAGAAAGAAGTCCCAACTACTACATAGCATGTTTGGGTGTTGAAGATAATGAAGCATTAGTAGTTTTTTCTTACAGCTGTTGCTTAGAGTTCAGAATTATCTTACACATTAAGAAAATAACTGCAAGTAACTTGCAATTTTATATTTCAAACAGAGATGACGAAATTCTAATTTGCAGCATTGAATATGATTTTCTGATCTTGGTTTGTAGTGTCCTAAAATGTAACATTTTTCCTTTGATTTTCCTTTGGTCCTCAGGGCTGCGGGCAGGTCTTGCTGCCTCTATAGCTGGAAGCTCCATAATTAGTAAAATGTTGCTTGCCAACATAGACCCATTTGGCGCCACTCCCTTTATAGATCCAGACCTGGACTCATTGTAAGAGCTTATTTTTATTGTAAAGGCATCATTTTCCTTTTTAAGCTCATCTTTAAAAGTGTTCTCAAACCTTACATGAGTGATTTTTCTAACAGAGAGGGCTATTTGGAGAAGTGTGTGATGAATAATTACTTCGGGATTGGGTTAGATGCAAAAATCTCATTGGAGTTTAACAACAAACGTGAGGAGCACCCAGAAAAATGCAGGTATATGTTTACTAAAACATGAATGAGGGTCTTTAACATGGTGTCATAAACATGGACTACTACCATTTTTCTGTCTTTTCAGAAGTCGCACTAAGAACATGATGTGGTATGGAGTTCTGGGAACCAAAGAGCTTCTTCAACGGACCTATAAGAATTTAGAGCAGAAAGTTCAGTTGGAGGTGAGTCATCAATTTGAACATACTAAATAAAAGTCACTCCACTAATAAGATATGAAACATCTTATGAACAATAAGGGTTTGAAACTCAGTTAAAATTATTTTTTCAAAAGTTTGTTAAAAGAGGTTCTTTTTTTGTGAAATAATTGTTATTTATTTATTTTTTAGAAATAAACATTAAATAAGCATAAAAATAAAATGCATAAAATAAAACAAATTAATGAAAATATACCAGAATTGGTAACAGGTTGCAAGGTCAGACGTTTGTGGTGGGACAGGTCAAAATAACTATTTTAAGGGAGTTTAAGCCTTTGTTGCTTACAAAAACAGCAATTTGTATCTTACTTGTGGAAAGTGCCAAACTAAAGGCTGAGCAATTAACTCTGCTAGAACTGGACCCAAAACTAGATTTGAATTTAAGTTTGTTGGTCAGTGGCTGCTGACGCAGTTCCTTGTTTGGGCCTACTCATGGTCATGTGATTGTTTCTGCAGTGTGATGGCCAGTATATCCCACTCCCCAGTCTTCAGGGAATTGCTGTATTAAACATCCCCAGTTACGCGGGGGGAACCAACTTCTGGGGCGGAACCAAAGAAGATGACGTAAGTCACTCTGATGATGATAAAGGTCACAACAAAAGATTTTTGTTTTCAAACATTTTCCATCCTGACTCTTAACTGACGTCAAACAGGGCAGCTCAAAGTTTATGAGGAGGATGATCTACAGTTGTGAAAAGCAAAGAAAATAGGAGTATAGAGATGAGTAAACCACTGTGTTGTCTAATGTGCAGCTGGCCCTGTACTAAACCTTTCGAACCCAATATGACACACGCCATTGTTCGGAACAAGCTGCTTTTGGCAGCTGGTTTGTTTTATCTCACATGGCTTCATTCACTCCCCCATCTCCAGCTTTAGAAGGAGGTAACCTCTGGACACTGTTACAAAAGGACTCGAACTTTGTTACAAAAGTATGCTTAAATGCCTGCAATCTTGTGGTCAACTTCAGTTGCTTTTTAAATGTGCTATATAAATAAACATTGTATTGTATTGTATCTTGGACAGGACAGACAGGGGATCCAGTGTAAATATCATTCTGACATTACGTATCAGCCAAACTGGAAGAGTCCAAGTAGTTTAAAGAGTGCAAAAAGTAAAACAGGCTTAAAAAACTTGGTGAAGGGCAGCAGATCTTAAAAAGTCTTAAAAAGATCTTAAAAAAACTGTGGGTACTGGCAATTTATTTTCTTTTTGTAATTGTGATTGATTTATTTTGTAAATCTTAATATTAAAACTACTAGAGAAGTACATTTTTTAGTGTGTGCCTATAGTGAGCCCAATAGTTTTGGAATAATACAAACAAATAATACTTCTACATTTCAAAGTGTAATTTCACCAAACAGATTTACATCAGTGATTGAGCCAACATTTTTGTGTCTGGCTGATTTAGATGCCCAAGCAAATAGAGTTATGTTTTGAAAAAGAGAAATGCCTGGGAAATCAAAAATAGCATTTTAACCTTGAAACACATTAACTTAACAAATAATTAGTGTGAAAATTATGTTTCACAATTGTTTATTTTAATTGTCTTTTCATACAGATATTTTGCGCCCCTTCATTTGATGATAAGATCTTAGAAGTGGTTGCTGTGTTTGGTAGTATGCAAATGGCTGTCTCAAGGGTAATCAAACTGCAGCATCATCGTATTGCACAGGTAACTACACCTCACACTTACTACTCACATCTGTAAAGTTGCAATTTATAAAATGGGTGTGTTGGGTATGTCCAACTAGCCTAAACTAAAGTCCAATTTTTACCTCAAACCAGTGTCGTACAGTGAAGATCACCATTCTGGGAGATGAAGGGGTGCCTGTGCAGGTGGATGGAGAAGCCTGGATTCAGCCCCCTGGAGTTATTAAGATTCAACACAAAAACCGGGCCCAGATGTTGACAAGAGATCGAGTATGTGTTTCTGAAACAGAATCGTTATTTATCACCACACGATTAGGGGCCAATGAAAAAATAACTTTACATTGTCACCAAATAAGAGTGACACGTTTAGTTACTGGGCAGGCTTAGGTAAATAGATAACCCAAAAATCAAAATGTAGTCATTATTTACTCACTCTCATGTAATTTAATTATTATTAATAATAACGTAATACATAATAATACTAATACTAATTACTAACAACAGCAACAACAATAATAGCTATTAAGTAGCTAGACTTTTGACTTCTGGTATGAGGTCTGTTTCATATTGAAGTTTATATTAACTAAGACAGAATTTTGTCTAAACATGATCAATATCAGTTTTTATTTTTGTAGATGCTGTTTAGTTATGCTGTATGCATCAGATGGTCAATGAATCGACTGTAGTCTGATAAGTCTTGTTTTTCAAAGGCATTTGAAAACACACTGAAGTCTTGGGAGGATAAACTGAAATACGACAAGCCTCCACTGAGGCCGCACCTGTATCCTCAGCATTCTGTGGATCTGGCAACAGAAGAGGAAGCCATGCTTATCCAGATGTGTTCTCGAGCTGCTGAAGATCTCATCACCAGGATCTGTGAGGCTGCCAAAAACTACCAACTTCTTGAGCAGGAACTCGCTCACGCCGTCAACGCCTCCTCTCATGCCATCAACAAAACACACCCCAAATTTCCAGAGGTGAGAATGCAGTCAGCATTACAGAGTAGTTGGATGATGGATTGTTAAAATCTTCCATGTTTTTGTGCTGAAAATCTGGACTCTGATCTTGAATGGGCCCTTAGTTCTCATGTAGAAACAGTTCACCCAAAAATAGAAGTTCTGTCATCAATGATTTTCTTTTTGTTGACCAGAAAATGAGGTGTTAGGCAGAAGGTTAATACTGATCTTGTCCATTTAATGAAAGAAAATGGTCACTACAAGCTGTCAAGTGAGAAAACAATTATACATTCTACAGTATACATCAGGAAAATTTTTAAAACAGCATATGGGTGAAATAAATGCTGGCAGAAAATTCCTATTTTTGGGTGATCTGTCCCTTTAAATAGTTTACATGGTCTGAGCAGAAAGCTTTTTTAGGTCATGATTCATGACTCATGGGTGAGTTCAGATGCCCATCACATCGACCTACATGATTTAAGTTCTAATATTTGAGAATATCTTGAGAAAGTGTTCCTGTAGCTCAACTGGTAGAGGGTTGTGGGTTCGATTCCAGGGAATACAAGTACTGTTAAAAATGTATACCTTAAATTCACTGTAAGTCGCTTTAGATAAAAGCGTCTGCCAAATGAATAAATGTAAATATAATATATTATTAAATGCTCACTATTCTCTTAGAGTCTGACAAGAAACACTGCCATCGAAGTTGCCAGCAATGTGAAGGCCCTTCACAATGAGACTGAGTCTCTATTAGTAGGACGAGTGCCATTGGTGAGTCTGTTGACAAAGATCTGAATTTAATGTTTTAGCCTGTGTTTATTTACCTTATTTAGGAAGTAAACATTGGTAGTGTTATCCCTGCTGGTAAGACCAGTATATGTATATGACTGTATTATTTAGTATTATACTAGCTAGACCAGCAGAAAACCTGACCATTAATTCTCATCTAAGCTTATCTTGTCAGTGGGGATGTTTGTGACAGAGCACTCTAAACCATTGGCCCAGGATGTGTGTTTTTCTTTGTAGCAATTGGACCCTCCACATGAAGAATTACTGTCCAGTGCTCTACAGAGTGTGGAAGTTGAACTAGGCAAACTGGCAGAGATCCCCTGGCTCTACCATATCCTACAGCCCAATGATGAGGAGGTGAGCACAACAGAAAGAATATCACTTCACATTTATTACATCTCCTAAACTTGTATTTTTAGATATGCATATTAACTCTGTTCCAAAACCTGTGGAGATGCCCACGTAGACAGTTTTTTAAGGAATCATAGGCATTCTCCAAATATTACCTACAGTACCCATAACAAAAAGAAAAGTAGCAGAATACAGAACTGCAGGATGCTGCCTTAATGAGACATTTTTGGTCAAATTAGCATGATAGCTGACTGGCTGATGGCTCCACTAGTATGGAGTACAGTACAGTCCCCACCACTCTGATGGGAAAATTTAAGTCAATTTCTTTTTTTTTTAATTCATTTTGGATCCACTTTTGAATAGCCATCAATGGAGAAAGATCCTGACCCCCCAGAAAAGGACTAACTGAACTACGCTAACCAGCCAATCTAGATCCATTAATTGAAGCAATGAACATGCAAGGCTTGGGATTGACAGGTCATGTTGTGTGAAACAGGACCACTCATTGGAATATGGAAAGAGAAACAGTCGAACTGGAATGTTCCGCATAGTGCCAAAGTTCAAGAAAGAAAAAGCCCCAAAGAAGGCCAGTCCACAGTCAGGTGAGAATGTGAAAACTGTACATGTGTGTCCAAACATAAACCTGAATATCTACATGAAAGGTACAATGAAATCACAAACACTTCACAATTTGTTGCATTCATGTGTGTTTTAATGTTACATTTTGATTGTTATGGGAACAGAAATGCTTAAATGTGAGACATACACACCGAGCTGTTCCCTTTTATCTGTAAAAACATGACTGTTCATGATTGTTGACAACGTGAGATGAAACTGATGAAGTGTTGTTTAAGAAGATGTTGAAAAAGTGATGTCAGTTCTCAGAAGCTCATCAAGGCAGTGACACATAGCCTGTTTAATTCCATACAGCTTCATGTAGCATCTGTATTTTCTTCTGATACTAGTCTCTGTTCTGTGGTGTCCAGCCCTGCCATCCGTGAGCACCCTTACACTCCTCTGGTCATGATGTTGTCCTGTCAGTCAGAAACAGTCTTTGTGTCTACACATGAGCAGCAGGCACAAACCAAGGTGTACAGAAGGGCAGACAAATCGCTTGTACAAACAGAGACATTTTTATACTGCCAACATGCTGCTTTTTTATAAGCCTAACCTAATGCCTAAAGGTGATGTTTGTGATTTATGTGTTTCTAATGAGAAACAATTGCAAAAATAGTGATTCTTTCCCAAACTGTAAATGATCTGTCATTATCCCTGACTGCCATTGTCCTGTCAAACGAGTCAATTACTTGCTTTACAGCTTTTTACGGGTAGTTCACCCCAAACTCACGCTATTGGCTGAGATATGTTGATATGTTGGGCAAACAGAACAATGTTTTGAAATTGCCACAGTGTAAATTTTATGGACGCTAAATGTAATGTTGTGAAGCCAGACCACTGATTTAAGCTGTGGTGCAGTTTTCCACTTATTTTGGCCAAGTGCTGCACACTTAGGAGACTGTTGGACCAACACATAAAGCAACGAGTTACATTTTGGCTTTTGTGTGTGTGTGTGTGTGTGTGTTGTTTAGGGTTGGATTTATCTGAAATGGTTAATGCCATAATAACAGACATAGAATAGAATTATTGCAGGCATAGAATTATTACACAGGACGTAATAACTGCTGATTATTTCACAATCTTTAGCCAATCCAGTAATTAGTTTTTACTTTAATGGCTTTGAACAGCATCCAGTCAGATTGCTCAATATCAGTGTTGTTTTCAATATGAATCAGACACAAGCAGAATAAATCTCTGTGTAAATTGTTTATAAAACCATTCTTATTAAATCGTTGCATTCAGTTCAGTGTGACAGTTTACACAAAAATAGAGTTATTAATGATTTACGCAGAAGTTTGTCTCTGCACATTAAGTTAGGAGACAGTAGCCAGTGTTTTAAAATACTGTACATAACACACATCACCTTCAATCCTCTCAAAATTAACTGAAATCTAAGATTAGTTTTTTGGTTATATTCTTCTACAATGTATAATCACAAGAGAGCAAAACAGGGTCTCCACACTTTTTCAGAGACAGTTCTTGTAATACAAATACAGCCCAGGGCAACTGACAAATTTGCATGTCTACATTCTCAAATGAAATGCAATTTCCCCCTGGCTTTGACGTGTATGTCTGTTATGGGGAACACAACAACAATGTGTTTCCTCAACTCTCAAGCATGACATTTGCTGTTTGGTGCTCCTGTTTGGAAATTAGCCAGTAGACAATTTCAGCTGAGGATGTTAGGAACATTAGGTTGCACAGACTTCATTCTCCCATTCCCTTCTATCTGTCTCTGTCTTTTTCTCTCTCTTTCTCCTCTCTCTCGCTCTCTCTCTTTCTCTTCTGTGTTTGCTCTTAATGGGATGATAGTGGGCGTCCCATCATAATAACCTGCATGCCAGAAACGCCTCTGGGTGTCCTAGTGACCAGAGACCTGTGCCAAAACCAAACCTGTTTAACCCTCTTTTTGCCAGCTGCTGCCACCTCTTCTCTCTACGTGTACTTTCCTTTTTGGTCTCTTTTCCCTGTGTGGTTGTTTTTTTTTTCTCCTTTCGGCCTGACCCTGTTTGCTTGTGTCCTGCGAGTGTACGGGGGTTAGACACTGAAGGGGGCTTCTCGCTCTTCATTGTGTAGTTCAGAGGTGGGGTACTGAGGACGTGGCCACCTGGCTGGAGCAGCTGAGCTTGGGGGAGTACAAAGACACCTTCATCCGCCACGATATCCGCGGCTCTGAGCTTCTGCACCTGGAGCGGAGAGACCTGAAGGTATACACACAAACCCCTATCTGTGCCTCACAATGTCCCTCAAAACATTGAACATCTTTCTCTGTCCATCTTATTCAGACTCTTGCTGTCTTCTGTCACCCTGTTTGCTATTTTGTGCTGCACTGCTCTGCTTGGCTTCTTCTGTGCAAGTGTCATTTGATCATGAACTACTTACACAACTAACCGTCCCTTGACGCACATAGTCTAGAGTCTTTGAGGTTTTCTTCTGTAAGTTGGCTACCATAGGCATAAGGACAAGGGCTTCTAAAGACACACAGTGTAGGGAAATGAATGAATGCACCTCCAGTACATTGTGACACGGTTATGCAACGTGCAGGTCCACACTGATATGCCTTTGTTTGTGTTGCACATGAGTATAGTGAAAAATATTTTTGTGTGCATTCTGTGTGTGTGTTCACAACAAAAACTGTGTTGAACTAGGGTAGGAAAATTTAATTAAAGGTTTCTGCCTTAGAAAGTTTTGCTATCTAACTCAATTTCATTTCTCAAGAAAATGGTTTTGTTTTTTAAGGATGTTTAGATATTTTTACTGGAAAACCAATAAAAATACTGATTTTATAAGTACTGATTATTTTTTGAAGAGTGTGATTTGGCAAAAGCTTTGAGCCAATCAGGCCCTGTTTGCAAACAAGTGTTCATATGAGACAGTAATGTTACATTTTTTAACATACATTTTAAAACTGTCATGTGAACACTTGTAATTGCATTTCATCGAATTGAGGGTCACTGATTTCATAACTACAATGAGGTGTGTTCAGTGTGTGAGAAAAGTGGTTGATTTATAGGCAGGCAGGCAGTCTTTTACTGTTTTTTGTTTTGAATTTGGTTCATCTGATCACAAAACATTTTGGACTCTTTATACACCTATTTGTACTGCTGTTCATTATAATCTGATCATCCCTGACAGATGTTACCAAAGTGTAAAACACCAAAGTGTCGAACCAGCAACCTACTGATTACAAGCCCAACTCACTAACCATTAGGCCACAACTGCCACAAAAATGTAAACCAATAGAAACATTGTCATCAGATACCAAATTATGCTTTCATTGAACTTGTTGTTGATCTCTCAAAAGATCAAAGTTGGGACATCCAACTTCATTCAACATTCTCACAAATCCTTTGATGCACAAATATAAGAATTACACAATTGGTTAAAAGCTGCTCAATGTTGTAAAATGCTGAAAGTTTATGTGCCAGCTCTAAAATGTGGAAGGTGCTCTAGTTACGCTTAATACAAGCACTACTGAACCTTGGACTGTGCCATAATTATGCCTCTGTTATGCCCCCCATTTCAAATGTCCCCACCATTTATTTCCCTTAAACTCATTCTGTCTATAAGGATGTCCTCAAAATTAGATTTTTTTTTTACAAACAGATAGGTCTCTAACATTTTTGGACAAATTCAGGTCTTAAATGTTCTAGGATCAAATTCAGTGATACTGTGACATAATTTGCTGTGTCAGCAGCCTGGGTTAGTAATTTGTCACTGTACCTGTGGATCCTGTGGCTGTTGTTTGGAGCTAACTGTCACTAGATGTCACATTTTTGTTGTTTACAGTAATGGTAGGGAGATGTCAGAATAATACATTCTGTAATTAATTCTCATATAATTGTCAGTTAATTGATTAATTGTTTTTAAAGTTAATACCTCAAAATTGCACAGGTCCCCAAATACAATGTTAATGTAGTTTATTTTTAACTACAAAATGAATAAACAAATAATGCTTCCTAAAGAAATGTTTTAAGAATTTTGTTTATTATTAACATTTATGTATTTTAAAGCATTTATTGGTAGTATTAAATTAAATAGTTTTTAATCAGTTCTTTTTCACATTTTTGACTATATTTGAACCAATCTATAGCACAGACAGATTCCGTCACAAATTTGAATTTGTCAAAACCTTAAAGGAGTATTATTTAGTATGAAGGAGTATTATTTAGTAAAACAGTGACTTTTGTGTTAAATTCAGGGATTTTAAGTATCAAAATGTATCATAGCTTTAGTTATGTTGTATTTAAGAAATTTATTTAATTTTGTCAGAAATATGTAAGCTCTTTATTGTATAATTCTCAGTCCTCTTCTCTGTCTATTCCAACAGGATCTGGGGATAACGAAGGTGGGGCATATGAAGAGAATTCTTCAGGGAACTAAGGACCTGGCCAAGAGTTTAATGGTGGACCTGTAAGACATCGACACACATTCAGAGAAGTGAAAAGGAGTTGAATTAGAGCTCCAAAGTATGGAAGAGCTTTAATATTGTGGATAGAAAGCTTTCTAACTTTCATGTAGGATAGCTTTTAAAAAACAGCTAGAAATGTTTGTTTTAGAGCCAGTTTGCTGGTGCCAAAGTGACAAGCATTGTGTCTGAGACTTTGTGTTGGTTATGGATCCATAGAAAAGCCATTACTTACTTATCAAATCATTGACACAATCAGGTATGCAATTCACATTGTACAGGCCTCTGTCAGAGATTCAAAATCAAGTAGCAAAACATGACTTCCATTAAATGTTCTCTCTGAGAATAGCAAGGCCTGTAAATAGCTAAATGGCTTATTGCCTTGCGGTAGATGGCAACAATAGGAGGGTGATTTGATGAGTCAGCAATATTCTGCTTTCAACAGCACTGTTTACATTTAACGAGATGAGGAAAAGACTTCTTAGTATTGCAATCAAATGGCAATCATTGTCAGTTGGTTGTGTAGTTTTGTGTAGGGTTTTTGACAGTTATACTGGTGAATGGTATGCTTGCTATATTTAAATAGCTATTTTACTGCATGATCAGCGTTGTGTTTTTTATTGTACAAACTAACACTTGAACAAGTTTTCTATGAATTTACTATAATGATATTTGTTACTACTGAAGCATCCCTTTGGTCAAAGTAGACTGCTGAATTATTTTTGTTCATCTGTCTGCATGGAAACTTTGTGTCAGAACGCAGTGTCGTGTAATTTTAATTGTAAAATGAGCTTTATTGATATGAAATGTTTTTAAACTTACGGTAGGACTTTTATGTAAGTCAATATTAATGCAGAGTAAATGTTCCTCAGTTTTTGTAGTGAAATGTTTTAATAGTACAACAAACAAAAACAAAATATGGAGATAATATGATTTCTAGAATCTTATTGTAAGTCATGCCATACCCTTCCTCATAAGTGGTTTGGAAAAACATGAGACGTCCAAAATATTTTCCACTGAACCCAGCATATATTTATAATAACTTAAATCATAATTACAGTAACTTAAAGCATAATAGAAATTATAATGTTTAAATAAGTAATTGCAGTTGAAATGCAAAACTGCAGAGTTGATATTTGCTCCTCACAGTTATGTTCAGGAGCCCAGTGAAAATTTGATTTATCTAGATTTGGCTGGTGACATTACAGGGTATGAGATGTTTTGTTTGTTGATATATGCACTGTACAGTATCTACATTTCTAAACTATTAATTTCATTTATGATAAAAGCTTTTGTATAATATAATGCTTAGGCTACATGAAATGATCAGATTACACATTTATTTGTTTAAAGAACACATTAACACCTTTGTGATTATTATGTTAGATAATTGCCTTTACATCTTAAGTGCTGTTGTACTCTATGAAAGGTGCAATATTGTATTTTTGATACATTTCTTCGCAAGAAGTTTTCTTATGTTTGATTATGTGAGTTTTTTTATGGAAAACTAGAAAGATAAACTTCACACACTCTTTTTTGGAATACGGTGGACAGAAGAATTATGCCAAATTATGTTTTCTCCAAAATTCATAAATCTTCCATAATCAAATTTTTAATCCTGTTTAACTGGGCTTCCAGGATAATTTGTTGGATGGCTGGATGTTTCCTCATACCAACTATAAAACAGTTGTGTGCCTCTTTATTTGTTTATATTTTTGTTTTGTTTTTGAACCCAACCAACAGTGCTGTGGCTCATAACACTGGACTTTAGTTTAATGTTATATTATAATTTTCCTCTAGAGGGTGTTATATAACATCAATAAATGGTTCAAGAGAGAGAGATAAACAGAGAGAAATATTTGGAAAAGATGTGTTGTAAGAAATGTAAGTTTATCCGTAAATTACCTTAATTAAAACAAAACAAAAACATTAAAAATTAAAACAGAGAGTCCTAGAGGACTAGCTCTGGTTTATTGAGTGGAAACTTGCTGAATGTTTTTAAAAAGCAAAACATACATCTGAAGTCTTTATTGAAAGTTTAGTTAATTCTCAAACAATAGAACTAACAGTGAGCCTGAATTTACAGACAGAAATTCATTAATCAATATTTTAAATGGTATATCTGTGGTTCTCAACTACTTTAGCTTCAGGATTTGACATTGAACATTAAGTTCCCTTTCGAGGGAATTTGACGCAGCGTCAAGCTTGACGCTATGGGAAGAATGCGCTTCATGCATGCTCGAGTCTAAACACGTGTAAAACCAAGCCTATTTATAGGCAAGTTGAAGGTCATGTGACGTAGCATTGCGCACCACAATGCCTTTAAAAGGGGCCTGCAAAATATGTCATCAGCTTTTTGTCTTCAGAAAGCCCGTTTGTCTAGCGTGTAGCCAGGCAAGTTTAGCAAGGGAGAATTATTGATTTATTTGAGCATTATGGCTTCTAAAACTTGTGCGTGCCACCATGTCTGTGATTTTTCGGCGGGTGACACACATCTTATGTGTATCTAGCAAGGCAGAGCGAAGGCTTCACTCGTGGGGCTTGCAGCTCAAGACGGGCTCCGCCTTTTCTCTAGCACCGAATCAGATGAGTGCTTCTGCAGGTGTACCAGGCTGACCTACTTAAAGGCCTAGACCAGGGATAAAACCTTCCTTCTGGATGCCCCAGTTGCACCTCAGGGTCAGATACCAGGAGGCTAAACAGCAATCGGAGGTGTTCAGGGAGCTCCGTGGTCAGGTTGCTGCGGCGTCTGGTGGCCTGTCCATCTCGTCCTCTGTATCCGGTGCTACCTATAGGCAGCAGCAGAGGGCCAGCGTGGCTGCTCAGGCTCCCCAGCAAAGATCAAAGGGGAGTGGGCAGCGCCCGCAGACCTCGCAGCCACAGAGGGAACTAGAGACTCTCTTGGCGAAAGGGGTCATAAAATGTGTTAAAATTCCCCTTAACTTGAGAGATCTAGGCTTCTACAGCTGATATTTTATAGTTTCCAAAAAGGACAGGGGACTGCGTCCGGTTCTGGATCTGCGGAGGTCTCTGAGGAGATACAGATTCAAAGTGTTGACACTCAAACAGATCGTATGTCAAATCCAGCCTGAGAACTGGTTTGTCCCGATAGAACTAAAGGACGCATATTTCCACATATTTTGCTTTCGGGGGCAAAGCATACCAGTATCGAGTGCTTCCTTTTGGCTTAGCTCTATCGCCATGCACCTTTACAGAGTGCGTGGATGCAGCCTTGGCTCCCCTGGCTCCTTACTGAACTACATAGACGACTGGCTGGTCATGGCCAGCTCGCATGAGTTAGCGGCACGGCATCATATGTGGTGCTTAGAGCTCAGGCTCAATCCCAAGAAAAGTATGCTCTCTCCTGTTCAGAGAACTACCTTGATGGGTGATTTGGGACTCCACTACAATGCGGGCACAATTGTCCCCAGCACGTGGGCCCACATCTCGTCCTAGCCCCAGCGGCCAATGTGATTTCATTAGGTTTGCTGCACATGAGACCATTCCAGTTCTGGCTGAGAATAAACGGGTTTCATCCCAAAATCCTCCACTAAGAGTGGTAAGGGTTATGCCAAGGGCTTCGTACCCTTTCTATGTATTACCTTGGGTCCCACTCTAGGAGTGCTATGCCGTTGCAGGATTCTTTCGACGGATGCTTCCCTCACAGGCTGGAGTGCGGTTTTCGATGGTCGCCCAGTCCGTGGTCTGTGGGAGGACCCTCATCTCTCCTGGCACATATACTGCCTGGAAATGAGGGTGGTGTTTCTGGCTCTGAAGCACGTCCTTCCACCTCTCAGGGGCCAACACGTCCTAGTCCGCATGGACAATACCACAGTAGTCTCATACTTGAATCACCAGGGAGGCTGCACTCACGCCTCCTGTTCAGGCTGGCACAGCAGATTCTTTGGCCAGAGACCAGGCTGCTCTCTGTCAGACTCGGGCACGCATAAGGCGTGTTCTTCCCATAGCGTCATGCTTGACGCAGTGTCTCGTTAATTGTAAAATTAGCTTTATGATATGAAATGTTTTTAAACTTACGGTAGGACTTTGGGTAAGTCAGTATTAATGCAGAGTAAATGTTCCTCAGTTTTTGTAGTGAAATGTTTTAATAGTCCAACAAACAAATAAAATATGGAGATAATATGATTTCTGGAATCTTATTATAAGTCATGCCATACCCCTCCTTATAAGTGGTTTGAAAAAACATGAGACATAGTGTCATGCTAGTTTATTGTACAAAAGTAAGCAAAATAAAAAATGCACCAAATTAATATAAGGTCATAAGCTAAACAGGATTTGGTAATTGTAAAAACAATCAAAACCAGAAGTTTGATCAATAGTGTTTTTCAAAGTGTTTGGCTTCCCTGTTGACTTCTGATGGTCTCATGTTCTCAACAATATTTTAACTTAAAACACATTGTGGGTGGTGTAAACCATGCATTTTTGTTGTAAGTAAACCTGTAGGTTAAGTCCATTTATTTTGCTATTCCTGATTATTTAGCATGATATAATCCATTATTATTAGCATTTTGATAACCCTCAGTGAAACAGACTCACCAATTAAGAACCACTGATGTACATAATAAAGGCACAAGATAGCATATTATATCACACATTGTAACTCAAAATCTGTAATCCTTGTTATCGCTGTCTTCATTGTCTATCATTGTGGATTATTTGTAAATTTATTTAGAATGTTTGACTGTTGGCATTTCAGATGCTGGCTGTTAATCTATTGGCAGGCCCACACAAAATCTGTGCCCACAAAATTCTGCCACACAAAATTCTTTGTTCTCCATGCTTTGAAGCAAGAGTGAATGTAGTGATATGCTTATCAGATATGCATTTGTAAGTATCTGTAAGGTCCTGTTGCAGAAGGTAATTTCCCTAATTAGCTAGAGCCATTACCAAAGACAAGTTCATGAACATTTTTGTCACGTTGACAAAATTATGGTAAATAAAAAAGGAGTGACACACTTAGTACCCGCGCAGCCCTGCAAAATTCGCCTTATATAATCTTTGTGTCACAAACTGTAGCTGATTGATCTTGTATATGGTGCCTCTGTATGGATGATTTGTTTTCATTCAACACTCAAATCACACAAGTTCAGTCTTCCTCTCATGCAACAATTAATACATCTGCACACAATCCATGAGTGTCTAAACAAGTTTCTAACTTTGAGTTGTAAAGGGTCCACATGATGAGTTTGATCAGTTGGTTGCTTTGGCAAACATAAAGCTCTAAACTGCCTTTTTTTTTAAAAAAACAATTGGAGAAATTTGTAGAGCAAGTTAACCTATCTCTGGCATTTATATCATTATACATTTAAGAGAAGTGAGATGTGAGTTTAATTTGTTTACATTGTGTTTACAATGGCACAGGTTAATTTGTAAGACTATATGTAAAGGTATATTTACAATACTTGCATATTTATTAAGGTTAAACAACTGATGTGTATGTGTTTTCACTATTGGAATATAATGTTGCAGTAGTCACTTGTATTGATATCTGGATGGTTTTTTGGTTAGTATGTAATTTTTATGACTACTAAGTGACTCTTTTCTGTGCCTTTTATGGTAGGTGCATGGTTAACTATTTATTACAACATGGAGGTCACTGAGATGTGTATTTTTGTATCCTGATTAAATAAATGTTTCAATTTTGATGTACATTTTTGAGGTGGTAAAACGCTGCCTGTTGATATCTTCCTTCTTCAATAAAACTGAATGCATATGCAGAATACAGTTGTTTTTGGGGTGCTTTACCTTCTGCGTAAATTAAAGCTGCAATCTATAATGTTTTAGGTTAAAAATAAAAAGCAGTGATTGAGCGAGCACATAACAGATAGCAAAGTAATAGCAAAGCTGCTATTACGATCTCTGTTTAAAACATAAAATTAAAGGGATACATAAAACAAAATAGTTTACATGTGTTTTAAACTAAACCAAAGTGACACAAAGATATAAAAAACATAATCCTAAAGATAGCTTTAAAGATATCTTTAATTTTAATTCAGCCCAGAGAATGAACTTTAACAAAACTGTACACCTCAAATCAGGAAGCTCTCCTCAAAATGAAGATGTTTAGGAAGTTGTTAAATCAGGAAGTTGTTCTTAATATGAAAATGTTTAGGTGATGAGTATCCACACACCTGATATGCATGCACCTTATAGCTAATCTATATAGCAACACCACAAGGCAGATGACCTTGGCTATAGGGTGTAAACATTTTGTTGTATGTTACAGGCTTTTGTTTCAGTGTGGATCTCCTGAAATAAAATACAGAGGTAGAGGTACTTTATATTTTTTTTATAATATATTTTATGTAGGTAATTTAAGTGTTTGCAGTAGTAATTGTAAAAACAAACGTGTCTGTCTATCTGTCTGTCTAATCCTCTAGCTGCCAATCTAATAGAGGCCGTCTGTCTATCTAGTGTTGTTCTCTGCATTTAGAAAAAAAATGAAAAATAAACTAGTACATAAAAATAGCATAAACATATAAATACTCATATATATACTTTTTTACATACAGATGAAATTCCGTGTTGTACTTTGCTCCCATCAGTGACTCTGCGCTCCACAGCTCACATCCTCCGGTCAGTATTTGATTATTTTCTCCTGTTCGTCTTGTTTTAATTAAATGAAAGGACGTAAAATCAGCTGCCCGCTGCACGGCTGTTATTACAAGGTGAGACGCGCATCGAACATGTTTATTTAAATGCCGTTTCCTCCACGCATCGCATATCGCAGACTCGATCAAACCCATTGACTGATCTCTGGCTCACTTTTGTATTCTGCACAGGCCTGATGCTAATGCACAAGCCAGCTGCGTCTGTAATGACACCAGGCTTAAGCGATAACTGCACATAAAAACACATCACCGATCAAACGTCATTATGGTTTTAACTTGGTTGCTATCGTAAGACCTGTGCTTATACAGTAATTTACCATGCGCTGGGTGAAAACAAGCAGCCTTGTGTAATAATGCCTGCAAATGAAGATGAGTCACAACCATTGATCAGCGACAAGCATGATTTATATAATATACATGGTTGTAGAATAACTGTAACATCACGAGAAGATTCTAAACTGTTGTATAATAGTAAATGACGGGTTTGGCGTGGACATCTGAGACTGTAAGAGCGCAAAGATTTGTAAACTAAACTTCATTCTGAAATGTATTAAGAAGTAAGGACAGTAATTAAAACAATGAGTATTAAATCAGACAACAAACACATTATATGTATGTGTATTGTACATACTGCCACTCCCCATTGTTAGATGGGAATAGGCAGTGAGCCCGTAAACATCTGGTGATTTCAGGAAATCATTTGACCCAATGGCTCTCCCCGTTGATTATTTTAACATACTTTAGATCACATGAACCTAAGCAGGGACACCACTTTCTATGATAGTGACATGTTTTTGTCAGTTATGGTTACCCATAACTGAAATATGACCTCTGCATTTAACCCATCCTTCATGAGGAGTGAATACACACTGCAAGCCACACTGCAAGTGGAATCAAACCAGCAACCTACTGATTACAAGCCCGACTCCTTAACCAGTAGACATCTATACTGTACTATATACTATATATATATATATACTGTGTGTGTGTGTGTGTATATGCTGATCATTTAAGCATTAACACAGGTACTGTACGTATATGTACCTATTATTTTAAGATTAGCAGATTGTTTTGTAATTTTTGTAATCTTATGAAAAGTATGGATTTACCACTTCTTTCTGTTTGTTTATGCCATCAACCATGTTTGTTTATGTTATTAGTTGTATATTTGTTTATACATTCAAGCTGTAAATTTTAAACCTAATTTTAAACCTAACATGGATACACTAAATTCAGCTAGTACTGCTAAGTAGCTTGCTTGCATGTGATACTTGATTCTTGTTTCATTTTCCATGCTTTATCAGATTATGTTCTGTAGAGCTCAATCCCTCTTTGCTTCTTTCGCGTATGCATTTGTGGTAACTAGATAAGATCTCTTGTCAGGTATTGCTACAGCACAATGTGTTCGTTAGGGCTATGTGAGAATATGATAACAGGTTCATATTGGGCAATTGTACAGTTCTAAGCCTGTGTTCTTCCATCATATATGCCAACCCCACATGCAAAGATGGCCCAAGATAATTACCCTGCAATAGGCTGCATAATGTACAAACTGTTAAACTCTAACAGTAATGTAATATCTTGTACTGTGTAGGATCACACCTGTGTATCAAGTTTCTGGCTTACAAAAGCAGCTGGAATTACTATATTTTAACCATAAATCATGTCATCAAAATAATCCAGATTTTTTTAAGAGACGCTTGATGCTATAATTTTCTAGATTGCAAACCTTGCTTACATTGAAGATTGTACCAGCAACATATTTAATTAAACCCGTGTTTCTCACTTTAAGGAGAGAATAGCCTCCTGTCCAGACCTTTAACCTCATGGACGCATGTGCACGTATTAAAGGAGTTCCACTGAAGAGTCGTGCCACCATGAGGAAAGAGGTATGAAAATGTAT
>JAZGTK010002234.1:0-33018 GCA_036877625.1 Ambastaia sidthimunki
GTATTGTAAGTAACTAAACGACAACCAGACTTAAAGCTGCAATCGTAACTTTCGCCTCTCAACCGGCATCTCTGTTTGAGGCCTCACTGCCCTCTTGTGGTGTCTTACAGGTGCAGCTAAACACCGGCCAGCTGCAGTACATTCGCTTGGCTCAGCCAGTCTCAGGAACACAGGTTGTTCAAGGGCAAATACAGACGCTTGCAACAAACGCTCAGCAGGTAAAGCATGAAGCTTTCAGATAAACAAACCCGTATTATGTTAAATTACTGTCTCTGCTTAATTTAAGTCTCCTATAAAAATGCAGAGACAACTGCAAAAAAGCCAGTTGTAGGTTGATGTTTTAGCGCTGTTGTAAGGACAAAGCATTGCTATTATTTGAAAATCCTTACTAGCCCAACATAACATTGGCTCAACCATAATGGCATGTCTGTGGGAGAGGACTGTCCAATGGAGCTGTTGGAAATGTTTACAAAACCTATATTAAAAATGTCTGTTTTTGAATTTCATGTGAGAATGTTAGTGGCATGGTAACTATGTATCTTTTAGGCAGTTGTATTAAACATCTTCGTTATTTGATGATATATATTTTTTTTAGATTACACAGACAGAAGTCCAACAGGGTCAACAACAGTTCAACCAGTTTACTGATGGGCAGGTAAAACCTCAAGTGAATTCATTAACCTATTTCTCTACTGTCTTAACCCACCAATCTTTCTCTTATTCTTTCATGTAGCTTACTAGCACAGTCCCTGTTTAAGTTCCAAGTCAGCTAACAATACATGTTAGTTTAGTAACTCGTTTTGCCCTCCCTCTCTTTCTGTCATTCAACAGCAGCTGTATCAGATCCAGCAAGTGACAATGCCTGCGGGACAGGAGTTAACCCAACCCATGTTCATTCAGTCCACCAATCAGACAGCTGACGGGCAGGTCACTGCGCAGGTCAGCACGGACTGAGCCTCCACCAGCCACCATTCACAGCGAAGGGGAGGGGCTACCACACTGTCAACCACACCCACCACTCACACACTACCATCTCAGCACTTCTTCTCCATCATCTGATCAAGTTGTTTGACTTCATTCAGCAATCGGTCTAGAATGTTAGATTTTAGCTTCATCGTTTAGGTACCGTCCAAAATACACTTATTGCTGATAGCTTTGTTATTACCCTTTCTGTTTACTACAGTACTAAGTAATGGAGAATCAATGTGTTGTGACAAAAATCTCACTGTATGGTTGTTTTTTTGCAATAAGGCTAAAGTGTAATTGAACTTACTGTCTTCCTCGCAGTACTCATAAAATGTCATTCTTCTGTAGGTAAATGGATAATGGGTAGGAATTATGGTTTCTGATTTTTTCAGTTATAGTGATATGGTGAGACTAAGTCTATAGGAGGGTTTATCTCAGCTGTGGGGTGTGTGCAGTGGTCTTTAGTGGAAGAAATTAGCCTCTTCATTATCTTTGGTTTTTAAGCCCTCATTCATTCACGCCATCTCATGATGTGTAGACTTCTAAACTTGAGGATAAAAAAGCCATAATCTACACATTCTGTACACAAGTATCCCCGTAGTTTGTATAACTCTGTAATTCACTAGTAATTGTATTAGTTAAGTTGTAGTATCTTGTATAGTTTTGAAATTTGATAACATGGTATTTGTTAAAGGGCTTTTTGTTGGGTTTTCTACATGCAAAATGGTCCTCTTTGTGTGAGTGTGTGTGAACGTGTGCAGGTATTTGGTGTTTTTTGGGTCTCTTTTCGGACCAGATTTAAAGAGACTTTCTCTGCCCTTAGCAATAGAACTTCTCTGTTACCCACTTGTAAAAACAACACCCCAGTTGAACAAAATCCTTTTATATAAACACATTTTTAATACCAGTTGTAACTTTTTTTAATTTCCCTTCCGTTTTTCATTATTATTATTATCATCATTGTTGGTCGTGTTGTTTTGCATGTAGTTATGACTGCCAGCATGATATGCAATACCTAGGTACAAATTTTATTTTTGTGTTGTTTTTTTGTAAACAGACCTTGGTGAGAAAATAAAAATTCAAAAACGATGGACATTGTGTTTTGTCAAAACCGTGGCACAGTACTGTGAATATTTTCCATTTTATTAATATTGTAATAATAATAATATTGTTTTTGTACATTAGAGTAACTGTCTAAACTCGCACTGACTTACAGTAGCAGTTATTTGTTTCACCACACGATGGCGACTTTTCGATTTGACGTTTGAAAAATAGGAGCTCAGTCATGCAAATAATGCAAAAATCACATAACCACACTTTATATTTTACGTTATTTCCACTGAATGGTTTGATTTACAGGAAAGAAGTGGCGTCACGAGTTTGTCACTGATTGCTAAACTATGAAAGGTCAGGCTGCGTTTCTTATTCTGCCTAAATCTTAAAAGGAAGACGCGATTAGGAGGGAACAGAAAATAAGTGGATTGAGTCGGAAGCGCAGTCATACCATCACATTAGTTTCTATAATGACCAATGGTGCCGCTGAGGGTGGGCTAAATGTTTTTAGTTAATCCCCAAAAGTCATTTGTAATTTTTTTCTCAGAATTAAAGTATTTGCTTATACCCAAGTAAAAACGTCTACCATGCTCAACACAGCATACAGCCTGAAATGTATATTTTGTCATTATTTACTTTCATGTGACAATTTAAGTCAAATCTTTCTAATCTGTTATTCACAAAAACGATCAGAGTATTTCATTGACAAATCAAACGCATCCAATTAAGTTCAACACACTGAGTCAGCAGGCAACAGAGTTAAAGATAATCAGTTTACATTTAAATTTCATTTTTTGGTCTGTTAATCACACAAAGCAATAATGTCTTTAAAAGGCTTGGAAGATCTGAACATTTTGGACCACTATTATGACTCCTTTATCATGCTTTTAATGTAATTTTTGAAGCCCCAGGCATCATTGACCTAAATAATGTGAAACAGAGTGACCAGGATGGTGTTTTTAAGTAATTTGTGTTCTACAGAAGAAACCGCATTATATGAATTTGGAATGACGCTAAGGGTGAGTAAACAACAGAATTTTTATTTCGGGTTAAGATTCCCTTTAACAATAAAGCACAAATCCTTCCGTAAGTGATGTTAGGCCAGAATTTCAGATGGAAACTGGTGGACGTGCTTAATCAGCTTATGTTGTGAACAATTACTGCATTAATGAGTGTGGACTGGTTACAATTTGAAATGTGGGGTCTGGTGAATATATGTGCTTAATCCTGGCATGACTTGGATTTATTAACTCTGTTTGTCTTGGCTGCTGCGTTTTCTTAGTTCAAGGAGTCATCGAAGAGATTAGCAGAGACCGGTCATGAGAGTTTTTATTTAACAGCACCATAAAATAAAATATAACTTATCTGATGAAACATATTGCAAATGTTTAGTTTTATTTTTGTGATTGTAGACTGTCACCTCATGCCACCTTACTGTTGTCATGGACAGTCACCCGGGAAGCATTGAGCTGTTTTGGCACATGGTGTTGGTAGCTCGGGCACCTCATTACATCAAAGGGGAAACCCAAAGATCAGACTTCCATTTTGGAACTGATTCTAAATTCCAATGTATGACCCTCATGTTCTCATTGAAATCTGTTCAGAGCAACAATGTCATTGTTACTGTGAGTACCTTATAATGACAGGTGTAATATATTAATTTGTGTCATCTGGGCAATTTATCTTTCTTATGTAGCTGTGCTTGCGTTCTGTCTCTTGTAAACTGTCTGTGTGAGGTCTTCAAAAGCAAATCAAATAATTAAAATAATGATCATTTAAAATTATACCTTAATCTTTCTTTTTTATTTTACAGTAATCTGTACAACAGTAATCCGTACGACGTTTAGGTAGATTTCTGAGCATTGTGTAAAGTTTAATATTGACAAACATTATTTTGTCTTTCATTACATTATAAAGAGTAAAATTACTAATATTGTGTTGATCTATACGAAGACAGTAAATTAAACTGTGTACAGTAAATTAAATAGAAAAGCTGTTGGATTAAACTGTTGGACCCTGTACTGGAATTTCAAGAACGCTGAATTATGATGAGGATTAGCTTGTGTTTTCCCTTACTTCAGTTCTAGAATCTGTGTATGGCTGACCAATTTGTTCTGAGACATAGCTTTGGAAACTGGCTCTTTATGGATTGTTCTGGCTAGGGAGTGTGTGGAACAGCACCAGTCAGCTCTAGTGGATGTACCTCAAGGCTGTTGAGGTGGGCCTGCAGTATTGGACTTATATACTCATGCTTTTAAAAGTTGTAGTGTCTGGGGGATTGAGGCTGAGTCTGACTGCCACAAAGTGACACGTGAGGGCAGGAACTAGAGAACAGTGGTTCTTTCAGACATCAGTGGCGTCCAATGGTTCCCTCCGTACTGCAAAGCTGCCTGTCTGTACAATCAATGTTTTCAGAATAGATGTTCTCTTTGGTAGGTTATAGAGGAAGGATACCTACAAGAGACCTTTTCTCTGGGTGCGAAAACGGCGTCTGTTGAACTGGCTCAACCCTCACAGGTCTTTCAAAAGGTTTCTTTCATTCAAAGGTTTGGAAACCTGTCTTGCTCAGCAAAACATACAAGTGTACCACTGTTCCAACCTCTGGTCTGCACTGGAGTCATGACACCACTTTGGAATAGGAAGTAATGTATTTGGAAAAAAATGTTTTTAAATGTTAGTGTAGGGGGGCAAATTCAATTTTAGTCTGACCATTGACCTCAGTGTTTGGTTTTGTGAACTTCACAAAAAGTGTTTCACACAAAAGAAAAGTTTGTTCCCCAAATAGTGTTTGTTTACTCAAATAGAAAACAGAAAATCATATAGTTTGGGTGAGCAAATCGTTTTAGTTCAACTGTTTATTTAACTTTCCAGTAGTATCTCTCTTGTGAGGGGCCAGATTACAGAATTTTACAAGCTTACAAAACATCTACAAGATGTTTTATGACAACAGAAGAGCAACGTTTTTTAAATCGTGATAAATCTTGTTTAGTGACATTCTGCATCATTCGGTGGCCTCACAGGGGATTTAATCAAAGAGAGAAAAACAGAAAGATTTACATTTAAATTTAAAAGTGGGTTTTGTGCTAACTGAGTAAAAATTGATTTGTATTGTACTGGTTAATAGGCTGGAAAAATAAAAATTGTAAAAAGCTGAACAATGTTTTAGTGTGGGAAACACTGCTGACAACTTGTGTTTCACTGAGCACAGCGGAAGTCAGGACCCGAGGTCTAACCAGTGCTGCTGATGTGTGTGTATTTTTAAATTCTGCTAATGTCCCTCTGTGGCTGTTCGGTCTTGGATAACTCTGAGCTTTCAGGGACGTGAGTGAATGTGTGCTGTGTGCTGTGTGTGTAAGCGTTTATATGTAAAGAGCTCAACGTTTTCTAATATTGCTTCTCCACATTTGTTGTGTATTTGCACCCATGTGCTGAAGGAAGACAAGAAGCTGTTTATGTGTTTCAATAGATTTGTTTGGGCAGTGACATTTGGCACTCAGAGAAATGTGTGCAGTTCTCCTCTAAGTCCAGTGACCTGCCCAGCTGTTGCATGTCATCAGAAGTTCCGCCTGGAGGTTTGGGACTGTATGTATCACTTGTGTGTTAATTATTGCACTATGTTTGTTTTTGTGTTCGGCATAAATGATTGATTTCTTTCCAGCAAAATTTTTGGAAGTTAATCCTGTGAGGTTCTAAGGGAGATATGTGGTTATATATTGTACGTATAGTTATACAGATTTAAAACTCAGAAATGTGTAATTAGAAAGTGCTATTGTGCTTGATGATGCTATATCTTTATACATAAATACTATAGACCTTATTTTTAAATATACAGGACATATTCAATCATATATCAGAAAGCTCTGTTATCCAAAACTGATCTGCTACTGAGATATTAGCAGAATGTTACATTTTTTCCATTTTATTTTTTTGTGAAACTGTTGAATTCTGAGAGAAGCATTTCATGTATACTAGCCATATCACTCTCAGAGCAAAAATAATTAAGCAGTAGTGTTTTTTTAATTATGAAGGAGAATAAAAAATATATATCTGCACTTAAAACTGCCTGTCAATCTACAACACACTGGTTAAAAAAGCATCACAAACCTGTCATGTGATATTAATTATTATACAACAGTTAGTTCTGTTCCTTTACTCTGATTGGATGAGAGAGATTTCAAGAGTGCTGATTAGTGATCTAGAACATATTGTGACTCTTTACTGTCTTTACTGTGTGATTACACAAGCTTATTCGCTATCTCTTACTGTCATTTCTGAGAATCTAACCAGTAAGAGGATGGATAAATAAAATGTTAAACCACTTCATAAGTTCAATTCATTTGTTTATTTTCATGTTTCCTCTGGGTTTTATTATCACTCATTTATATAAAACGTGTGGTCATTTAAATGCATTTACTAAGTGGCTGATGAATGTGCACTGAAATGTCATTATGTTCAAAAGCACAATAAGGGGTTCATCGCTGAAGGGTGTTACAGAAGTTGCACTAGAGTGCACAGGGAATAAAGCACGTGGCTTAAGAGGCAGGAGGCTAATGCATTCCATAGTTGCTCTAAAGCAGCGCATATAGCGGCAGCCCAAGCCATTAGGACGGCTTGCAAAAAATCACATAATCTAAATGCAAGGTATTGATTGTTGACGTTCCTCATCTCCCCTTCAAAGCTGCCCCAATATACTCTATCATCAGCCATCATCTACACATAACGTAGACGTTAATTCTCAAACTTACGTAACCGTAGATTCGTGACTGATGAGAGAGGGGAAAAAATAGACATTTTTATTATTGTTGTTTTGCTATGGCTGTTATAGTTAGGTGACACATGCAAATAAAATTGGCATTTACTGATGCACATGCCCAGTTCGGTCCAGAGCTTAAAACATTGTACAGCACATCCCCAACACCTGTTCGAGAGGGTTAATCTTGGCCTTGACATCAACAAGAAACCCTTTCATTAATTCTCTGAATATCACTGGGTGCATGTAATTGGAAAAGTATGTTCCGTTAGAAAGCAACTTCTGTATTTACTGAGACGTTTGTTACCCTTTCTAAAGTCTGTTAAGGACGAACTAAACTCCACTGTGTACAATCTATATTCGCCACTTCGCCCAGTACATCTCAATAGAAACTCGGAAATGATGTGACTTGCCCCACAGGGAAAACAGAAAACATAATCCGTCCAGCTAAATTTGGTGGCGGTGCCAGCCATCCCTCCCTTTACTCCGTGCCTCCTGCGCACTCTTTGATCAACACAGCGCTCCGTACAGTACGCGCCCGTTACGCACTGGCTCCGTCCACGCCGTTGCGCACCTTTAACGGAACTCCATAATATGTCACGGACTTTGGGGACAGGCTTGAAATGACCGAACTACATGCACGACTTTGAATTCATCTCATGGACGGACCCACTCCGCTCCTCCCCAAAGAACCGGAATCTGCTCTGCGCTCTGGAGGGGGCATGTCGCTTACTTTTAAACGTTTCTCTTGTGTTATTAGACAATATTCGTAAGGAAAACTTGAGTTATGGGATGTATCGGGTTCGTTTATGCCGCTGGGTGTATTCCAAAACTTTTGAGTCATTTACATAACGCGTACTTGAGTGTCTCACCATGAAATGCTCATTGTCCTGCTACGACTTAAGATGCCACAGAAAAAGCTGAAATATTTATATGAATGTGGAGACACGGCTGTAATGGACTTCTCTGTATGATTAGTTGGGATGCTGAGATTGTATTAACAGTAATATGTAGACGCGCCTTTATGATCAAAGGTCCGAGACTAAATATTACCTATGAGCGGCATATTTGTTCACTTGCAATTTGTTAGAAGAAGCGTGATAACTTTTAAGAAGGATTCAAATAGCGCAATTAGAAATTGAGTTACAAAATTTTATTTACAACAATAACGATCTTATGATTTGGAAAATTGTATTTTGTTGTGCATTAGTTTTGCTTGTGTGAACACAATAATGTTGGGCAGTCCTTCTAATAACGGAGGCATCAGGATGCTTGCTCCCCCTGCTCCAAATGACGACAGGCGGGTTGAGTTTGTGGCTCTCACGGCTGTTCATACTGAACGAAGCGAGCCTTCAACCCCAGAGCGGGGACACCCTTCTCACCGCACCGGTTTACTGGGCACACCGCTGCCGGTGCCACCGGGACCCCGGGCGACCCCTTCTGCCTCCAGCAAACGCTACAGAAAGTTACAAAACTGCCTGTACAACGTGCTCGAGAGACCCAGGGGATGGGCGTTTATCTATCACGCCTTCATGTAAGTCACCCACATAAAGTTATGGAATGCATTTTCTTTGTTTGCCATCTACTTGAAAGTCTTAAGCTAAGCAGGAAACGTGTTGATAAATGAGCTCAGAGAAGCAGTTAATGACTACAATGTAATTTGCGCACTTAAATGGCCCGTTGCTAAAAGACTCACCTGCCGCGCTCACCTGGAGTCAGTGACAGTGTGTAATTGTGAACGAGCTGAGTCGAGATATTTGCCTATTAGCTGACCCTTCCAATAGGAAGATCATTTCAACACGAGCCAAGATTGAGTTTCATCTCTTGCAATTGAATTAAATTCCCATGCTACGTTCTTTCAAAATAATCAGGTTTGTTTAAATGTGATGTATGGATTTAACTCTGTGTTAACCCCTCTAAAAATGCGTAATGCAATTACATAAGATGCTAACATTGATAGATCATTCACTTGAAAACTATTTCTGAAGTTTTTGTCATGTTTCCATCCCTATTTGTAACCAGAATATTAAACAGAGGTGCAATTATGATTAACAAAATATTCAGTTAAAAGAAGAAACATGACTTCATCATTTTTTCATTATCAGCTACTTCATCATAGTACTACTTATATATTTATATATATGTTAATTATTAGCCCACTTCTTTGTAGAAGGTTCCTGTTCTAAAATAACCACTCTTAACAATTAGCTGCATGAAGTGGTTTATATATCATTGTACTGGACTGATCAGTTTAATATTCTTCATGGCAAGTTCAGGCGCCTGTAGCTAAACTGGTAGAACATTGTGCTGGCAACTCCAAGGTTGTGGGTTCCAGTTCCAGGGAATGTGCATGATGTGGGTAAATGCATGTAGATCTTTTATGTACATTTGTGATTATAAGCTTAAATCCAGCCCCATGTGAGGGAGACAGGTGTGTCATGGTGAACTTTTGTGAATCAAAAATGGTCCCCGCGTATGTTGCTGATTTTTGGTTATATTTACATATTAACATATTTTTTCCTGCAAACTGGATTATTTTTGTTTTTTGAGATGGTTAAAACCCTTTTTGACCACTATAGCATGTTGTTTCATGGTCTCTGTGGTTATTAAGTCCACAGTAAGCCATTAAAGTGGAGAGATAACATCAGTTCCATTCCCCTCATACAATTCCTTCCCCATCCAGAGGAGCTTATCTGAGTCTGTCATACCTCCGGCTGTC
Organism: Ambastaia sidthimunki; assembly: GCA_036877625.1. NCBI lineage: Eukaryota > Metazoa > Chordata > Actinopteri > Cypriniformes > Botiidae > Ambastaia > Ambastaia sidthimunki. Next base: position 9,489 of record JAZGTK010002234.1, read on the forward strand.
ATTCATCTCCTCCACTCAAATCCACAGCACACGCCCAGTCAAAATGACTTCACTGATCTCCTAATGAGTGTGTTTAGTTTTCACGCCCAATCTAATTGCAAATTCCAAAATAACTTCTTATCGCACAGCTTCATGTCAACAATTTAAATCCAGATTTTACAAAATTGGGGGCACAAACAACGTTAATTAACTTCGTTGCACTTTAAAGATTTTTTCAGTGTTAAATATTTTTATCCTTCACTTAATTTACTAAGGGAGTTATAAGGAAGCTGTTTGTAGAAAGATTTGGCAAAGGTTGCTCTGTTTGTTTACACACCCTGACCGGCCCGTCACAACAGCATGACTTGATTTTGGTGGCAGAACTACCTGTTTGTCTTACTGATGGAAGATTTAGCAAACATGTTTTAATTAACATCTTTATTTTTACATATGTGTTTGGTGACACTAGTGGTACAGAAATAACACATGTCAGCTTTAACTAACACAAAGTTCACTTACTAAGCCTCAACTTTTTCTGTAAGATTGAAGCACCTTTATTCCTGTTCATATTACGGCCTTTAAATGCATTGAGTCACTGTTTGTTTTGGTCAGTCTGATGGTCCATAGACAGAAACGGTTTCGTCTGCCGGGCTTCAGTGTAGTTTAAACAAGTATAACGGTCTCTAAGCCACTGCCACTATTTGTTTACATCAACTATAAAGCATTCTCTTTCTCTTTTCTTTCTCTCTGTCTCTCTTTATCTTTCCATCTCTCTTTTCTTTATCCACATATTAGCATGTATGTACAAAAATTCACATCTAATAAATTCATATTCGCAACAAACCACATATTCAAAACGGTGTGTTTTTTGTTAAAAATAATTGGTTGACAAACAATGTATTACTGTGTAAATTTATAGGATTAGGAGAAGATTATAGTCCTCAGAGGTCACCTGCATGTCAGAGCCTTTGAAACCAAACACTTTGAACGGATAATTTAGATGAAAAGCATCTTAGAAATAATAATATTGGCTCTGTCCAATGCAGTGAAAACAATGAGGATTTATTGAGAGTACCTGAAGGTTACGTCCTGTTTAGGAATCTCAAGTTTCAGACAGTGTCAGTGTCTAAATCGCTCTTTTAAGTTTGTTCACCAGGCATGTGGTGTGTGGATGATGCAGATTCTGTATTTGTTGTTTTTGCAATGAACGTATGTGCTCTTCACTTATATACATGCCACGTATATGCCAGGCTAGTACAACTGTCACTACGTGGGTACCAACCTAACTGCATAAAATGTTGTCAGCTGTGTAATGAACTCATTGTCCTTTGAACAAATTTTGTCAATGAGGTCATTATTTGGTGTCTATACATTCCATTGACACATTTAAGCAAACTGGTGTCTCCAAAACTTCTCAATTGGCCTTCCTATATTCTGTGCATTAAAATGAAAGTTTAGCTGTAGATTAGAACCATACTGCATTGCTCAGGGAAATTGATCATTAAATTGAGGCTGCAATTAAGCGAGGGCATAATGTCTTGATCGCTTAATTAGCTCTGCTCCGCAAGGCAGCTGGAGGCAATGTGTTTCTCTGAGGGTGCCTTGTTTTTGGCAGGGTTGTTGTAAGAAGGGCTGAGGTGCTTTTCAGAGATGCTTTCTCCTTCTTAAAGCCAGCAGTTAGACAGAGAGCTGAATTCACTGAACAGTTACACCATTTTTCGAAAACCTGTGTCCTATTCCGTAACCACCCACGGTGCATTTTTTCCAGGCACTAAATGCGTAGAAAAGAGCATTATAACCGGGCATGCATCCAGGCATGCAGCGCAGACGAGCGCTTTTACGTCATTTTAAAGATCCGAATCAGGTGTCTGAATCGCAGTGGAGAATTGCTGTACAGCCCCGGTAAAGTTTGCTAGATTGCGCTAGTCTTCTGCACAGATTGTGTGGCCGTGTTTTGCAATGTTACCTGATTTGCATAATTTCTTTGGTAAATCAGGTGTAAAAAACCATAGACATTATGGAAATAATTAACAAATTTGTGAATGCAGGTAATTTAGTTAGTTTTAATTTTTGTGTAAAATTAACATTTTGTTCAAAAACATGTCCTATATAGTAAAAGCTAGGGCTTGACTTCAGATTGTCAGTGTTTTGACTACAGCATCAGCGGTAGCTAAGTCATTTGGAGAGGGACAAAATGCATTGCTCTCTTCATTGAGATGGGTGAGCATGGAGACAGTAAAAGCAATTCAGACAAGGAACACCTGCTGCTTTTCCCGAAACTTGACAAATTCCTCTGTTGTGAAACGGAGCCATTGCTAAGACACTAGAAGAACCTTTGACCTCTAAGAAGTTCTACACAAATGGCTGATGGCTTGTAAAATGTTACCGTGTAGACATTTATTGCATGTGGACTCATGTACTTCTTTGCCCCCAGATTAAGATGTCTTGACAAAGGTGTTGGGGGGAGTTTGAGGGGTCAGAGGTGAGTGTACATAATGTACATGGGCAGATGCCTGGATCTGCCTGGAGGTTCAGAAGGCCAGAGATGACCTTTGGTCCCACCCGTAGCACCACATATAGAAAATCACGAACAAGCCCTCAACACACAAGACCTTTCACGAAGAGTTTCACAAAGGTTCTTGGACTATAAATGGAAGCAGTGGTGCCAGAAGTTGTTAAACAGTACTGTAGTCTAACTGAAGAGGGGATCAACACTGACACCGTGTTGGGAAACATCTCAACTCCTCAAACCTTCAGCCACTAAACCATTAATTTCAATTTCCATTAATTTCAATAGAGTCAATAACGGGGTCTGGCATTAAATCTGTATGAAATATTCACAATACATTTGTGATTTTGCAGGCAATATATTTTAAAGCAGCATTAAGTTAAGATGAATTAATGTGTTATTTGTTTGACTGCTAAGTTTCCTAAAGAAAGTTATTTGATTAGTTTGTGAACTTTTCTTGACTCAGGACATATCAGGAGTGTTTAAACAGAGATGACTTCCTTTAATACTTGACTGTTTTTCTTGATTTTGCTGTTTTATGTGAATTAATGGAAACCTAACATTTTTTTTGCAATGGTATTGGCTGCAGAATCATTACTCAATGTAGTGAAAATAGCTGAAAGAGAAGCAGATTTTAGGGAGACATAGACGCAATGAAGGTGAGAAAACCAGAGGATAAAGTGAAGAGATCTGCATTTTCATTTCCTTCAGGATTTAGTATGTTTTGCAGATTTACCAATTCTTTGACTTGAGGTAGTCAGCCAGAAATAACAGCTTGTCCAGAACTAGTGCTGCTCAGTCTCTCAAAGCATTGTGTATATCACTCGAGTTTGGCTAAATAAATATATAATAAAAATGCGCTCTCTCGGCACAAACACGTTGCCTCACACAGTGGAACTGTGTGCATAAGAAATGCTTTTGTGTGCATAGTGCTGTTATACTGTTCAATAATGCATTTTTGTGCTTTTAAAGAAAACTACGCACGATCATAAATCCAATAGGGATATGACCCCTGTCTCGGGAAAAACATAGATTTTCTTACAGGGTAGCTGTGGCTTCATCCAGTCTAGCTGGTTATCAGTGCTACCAATATATCTGAGAGCAGCATAGCTTGGTTGTGGTATAAAGAAATTTCAGATCTGTACAGGACTTCTATAGCATTAAGGCCCCAGCCAAACCACCATAGTCCATTCCATCCAGCTCTGGATGAGGCAGTGATTTAATACACATGCTTTAGCAGGCTTTTAAACATAATGATGGCACACACTTTTCCAGTAAGCAAGACAGTGATGATGAAGTATGGTGAGTGATACCTTCAATCATAATGCCAGTTTTGTATTGGTTCCTTTTTGAAGCGTTTATCAGTGTGGATTTGTTTTGTGTTTTTGTTTAAGGACATTTGTCATTAGCCGCTAACTGTATCCACATCTCAAGTTCTACAGGACCTCAGTATTGACACGACTTTGCTGCTGTGCCAAACAAAGGTCTTGTATTTTCTGGATTTAGTTTTCTATCTATAGTTTGTCTCATTGACCTCACCGTACCATTTTACCCATTGTACCTCAGACATGTCTATGTCCTGAATCCGCTGAATAAATATCTTGTCTTTCAAACCTTTACAGCACGTGCTTATGAGAGCGCACATAAAATACTCATTATTTATAGATGGAGGGTTAAAACGAATGGCAGCCTTCACACTACATCTCCTTTACACGACTCAAGAAATGAAAGACAACCTGCCTGAGATGGATGTTGTCCAGACTAAACGCTGGTTGCCCCGGTGAATGTTGTTATTAACAGCAGTTTTCTAGTTTTACTTCAGAACCCAGAGTTTTTATTGTAGTAGAGAACCAGCACAGTATCAGAATTATTTACCCTACAAAAGTAAACACAAATGTCAGGCATTGAAATCTATTAATATTATGATGTTCCAGGTTGGCAGCACATTGTAACCTGTCCATGGCTGCGTTTCTCAAAAGCATCATGAGCCTAAGTTGAGCAGAGAAACCACTGGTGCCAGTTGGTGCCGCTATATATTTATGCTAACAATGCTTTTCATAATGCAGCCCATGTTGGTATCTGTCTTGTTTATGAGCAGCTTCCACCAATTGACAGATACAGTTGCAGCAAAATATCATAGAGTTTTATTAAATTCACAGCCAGTTGTGAGATGAGCAGTATTGGAATTAGTATTGGAATTTGGAATTAATATAGGAAGTTTGCTGATGCCTCAACATTTTTTTTACCAGGTTGGGGGCCTCGTGCAGTTTAAATTTCTAAAGAAACAGCATTTTTTGTATAAGAATTCTGGCTGGGTGAACAAACCTCAAGAGATTGCACCTTTAAAAAATTACCTTTAGAAGTTTCTATAAAAACATTAAAGGAAACCCCTTCCGCATAATTTGCACACTGAGTATATTGTTATTGTTGACTGATGAAAATTACAGCTATAATACAGAAAGGCGGGTGGGCAGAAATTAAACTTTCTACTCAGCGTCTCCCTTTAAATTGCACATGATTGCAGCATTGCTTGTTTCCCATTAGCCTGTTTTATTGGTGAGCGTCAGTGAAGTGTGTAAATTCTGCCCCATTAAAAATACCCAATATTTATTTAGCCATCATTGCCCATCCCATAATATGCTTCAGCACTGGATTATCTCTTTTTCTCACACCACCTTTAATTTACGCTCAAGTTACAGTACAGTGTACCCCACACCGCTCCATCTCATACCTGTGCCACTCAGTCCCGCTGCCTCTCCACCCATCTGACTTGTAAATAAGGTGGATTATTTGGAAGAAGAGGAAATGACTTCACAATCTACTGCTAAGTGCTACTAATGTGAGGACACATTCATGATTCATTCTTAAGCACTTATAAGTGGACTGTGGCCTCAGGTCAAATCAGATATTTCGTTTTTCTTATATTGCTTTATTTTGTTTTTTTTTGTTCTAATGTCAATTGTGTTGTAGCAATCATTTGAAGATAATCTTGCAATAATTTTGAAGCAATGCAACATTGTAAAAAGCACTATATAAATAAAATTGGATTGATTAATTTCTATACATTTGACTCCAAACCTGCATCCTGTTTCGCAGGGATGGTGTTATTTTCTCAGTCAAGGACTAAAATCAATTGTTCAGCAGGTGGAGTTAAATTAGGCATATGCAGAGAGTTCTCCTTATCTGCATTAGCTCACACCTTTTATTAAGGCCTTGAGTGACTTCATTATTGTTGAATTCTCAGTAGAACTATGTACAGAGGAGGCTGTTCCTTTGAAAGATGCTCTTTATTTATTTTTTTCTGACGTAGAAATAAAAAACAAAAACTAACATTAAATTAAGAAAAAATTCACAGTAATTAGATTTTATTTGAACAGAAGGGATGATTATGCAGAACTCAGTTATGAGTTGTTTAAATTTCCAGGTACCAGGGAACATTCTCAGAACATTGGCTGTAAAGTTTTCTCAGTTATCAAAAAACTCAAGCTCAGAACTGGAAGTTTTGAACAATCCCAGAACTTTCAAAATATTTTTTTGTTATTTAATGGGAACGTTAGGGAAACAATGTTATAACCTAAAATTGTTAGCTGGGTTGTGGGCAGGTCTGATCTGGATCTTTGCATCTTTGCATCTGTTGCTGGGTGAAGTTTTGTGACTGTTTATTTACACTGACCCTCTGGCAACTTAAGCCTGTTTTCATCTCTAGAGTTCCCCTCTGTGATTCTTCACACTCACACTGGTGGGTGTGCCCGCATGATGGTGTCTCATTCAATGCCCTGTCACATTCTGGAAATGGAGAAGTGTCCAGTTGGGATTACTGGCTTTACTCAAGTTGCTGATAAGTTTATAGCAGTGGAGTGTTATTCTGCGCTAATGCTGTGTGCGTGTGTGAAGAAAGAGAATGAGAGAGAGGTGTTATTTTAGATTTTATGTATCTATGCTTTGACAGCTGACAACATGAGTATCTCACATGTATCTCTAGATTTTTGTAAGTGATCTCAACAATGTTTCATTCTGTGCAGGAACAAAACAAAAGTCAGAATTCCAATATGAAGTCATAAAATATCTTTCCTATCATATTCATTCAGTACATTCTAATGTACTATTATTCTTAGAGTACATGTTCTCATATTTATAGAGCATTGAGTTAGCGGTGCAAAGGTTGTGGGTTCGATTCCCAGGGAACACACATACTGATAAAATTTAAATGTAATTTTTTACATGTTTACTATGATGCTGTGTACTAAGTTCAATAAAAACACAGATATTTTTACAAAAATATCTCCTTTTACCATCACGACCGGCTGACATTTGCATTTTGATTTATTGTAAATGTTATTATTATAATCATAACATGAATAAAAAGAATCACAATCACCACAAATTGACCAGCCAATCACAGACAGCATTAAGAGGGAGCAGAGATAAACAGGAAGAAAGGCGGTTAGATACTGTAGGTGAAGGAGGCGTTGCGGTAACAGGGAACATGATGCAGTGGTTCGTCCTTGTGACAGAATGCTGGGGAAGAAGTCCTGATGCGGTGTATTAATTTCTCCTTTCGGAGCAGAAATGTTTCCCGCGGGACGACCTGTCTCTCCCAGGATAAGGCGCAATGGGTTTTGGGTTACCAGGATAATGACAAACAGGAGCTGTTGGACTGTTCCTCAGCTTCTAGTCTAGTGTTCATGCTGTAATTTACAAATGCTGAGTCAGGGTTAATATTGTGTGTATTCTGCGTTTCGTTAGTGTTATTTTTTCCCCGTGAATCACTGTGATTAATTGCCACATTAAACCAGCAAGTACGTAAATGCCAGTCGAATCACTGCTTTCGCAAAGTCTTGTCTTGCTTAACAGATTTCCTAGTGTGTAGCAGTAAAGCCACAATGTTTGATTACAAATCTGTGGTTGGGCAATTTCTGTTGTGTTTATCAAATAACAAAAGACAGGAACAGATTTATTTGACCTAGTTGGGTATCCGTCTCATTTCGTGATGCAGTTTTGGCCTCCGACCGTGGAGGTCAGACAGAAACCTGCATTCCAAACCAGCAAGACAGACACGAAGGCCCAAAACTGCATTGTTGCCACAGTGTGTAACGTGATCCATGCTAATCTGCTGTAATCTCTGTTTATGTAATGTTATTTTTGCCAGGCTAGACTCAGAGTCTGACGCTTCTGTATGTAGACCTTTGACACTGGCTTAATTCGAGCGGAATTAACCGTCTTACTGCACAAACACAGCCATCCGTGCACAGCCACAACATACGCATGGGACATTTGTGTGTACAGCAGACATACGTGTACACAGCGACATCATATTCAGAGCTATAGTTCATCACCTGAGGGTTCAACATAAGAGGGATGCTTCAAATACTTTAGAATGTTTTAGAATGTTTGTCCAAACCAAGGGACATTTCTGGCATGTGATCCTGCTCTCACAAACACCTCAGCAGTGAATGTCAGTTGGGGGATGTTTTCAGTGTCAAAGGGTTTGTGTTTGTTTTGGTTTCGAAATAAAGTTTACTGCCTCTCTTCTGTACCAACATCATATATTATTCAAAAGATTGTGCATGTGATTCTCACCAAGAAAAAACTTCTCAAGCTAACAGGACATCATGAGGTTATCTGTTGGATTTTGTTTGATATCTACAAATAAAATGTTTGACTGGAAGAATTGAATTGTGGTATATCAATATCTCAATTTGACATTACAAACTCAAGGTGATACAAACAATAATACATACGCAGGTGTATATGAGAGACATGAATGGCACACGTTTAAAGAATGTCCCATGACGTATAGTTAACAGGTCATTGACAGTAAAACATCAGCTCTTCTGACGGGCACAACTGTTGAGATTACAGGATATGTTAAAATGTCATTAGGTTGAAAGCCACACTCAGCAGTATCAAACGCTGTTTATACTGAGTGCACATGACCAAGAGACTGTTTAAACCCTGCTGTACATGGGTGCCAGTGACTTAATACTTTATTTGGGTGACACTATCTGTGATTTCTTTTTGTTTTGTATTTTGGTGTGTGTCTGTACACAGTAGAAAAAACATTCATTGTATTTTTGTATTTATTTAAAAGTGTTTCCAGTTTGACTTGGTTTTATTTGTAGTTAGCTATTATAAATCTGAGTCATAAATTAAAATGTAAACAGTTAAGAAATTTCCAGAGTGGTTACGGTGTTGGAAACAGCTGTCGGTCACAGTTTACTCATCCTGGTGAGCGAGCACAGGGGAAGCCAAGTTAAACAGTGATGGGACACTCAGAATGAAGCTGGTAGTAAAATTCATAAATACATATTGAATAATTTTCTGCACTGGACAGTGAAATGGTTAAAACGTCAAAACATGATGGAACGGAGGCAAAAAAAATATTGTTATATCAGCAGTGCTGATCAGATACATTACAGACAACATCCTGTGATGCTGTTATGTCTCTGATGTCAGTGAGGTGTTGTTGATGTCAGTGAGGCAGTGTTGTTAAAGGGATAGTGTACCAGTTTTGGCATCATTTATTTGCCCCGGTTGTTCCAAACCTCTATTTTTTTCTGTGAAATATAAAATGTGATGCGCGGCTAGAATTCCAGAAACGTTCCTTGTCATACAATAAAAATGTGCATCGCAATTTAAAATGCCAAGCTGCAAAAACTCATTATTTTCCGGTTGTTTTATGGCTGGAGAAGACTTGGAATGTAGTACATGAGCAGTATGGACTACTTTTATGGTGCTTCATGTCATTTAGGTTCTTGGCATTATAAATCACTATCCACTTCCATTATAGAAAGTGAACAGCTGCAAATCCCAACATCTGGTTTTGTGTTTCAAGGATGAAAGATAATACAAGATTCCCAATTCAAAAATCCAAATTTTTGGGTGAACTGTGTCTTTATTTTGCACATAATAGGAAGACATGGAGATCACAGAGAAAGAAACATGTAACAATTGCAGGATGTAAAAATGTTTCCCCAACATTTTCATTAAGTCACAAAAAACATAAAAAAATTTATTTTGAATGTTCTAGGAAGTTTTTTGGACATTCTGTTAACGTAATTGCTTGGACATAAGAAAGTTATTTAAACTTTTATAATAACGTAATGTTTCTAAAACATTCCGCTAACAACTAAAAAATAACATTTTTGATGTGTGTAAAAAATGTTCTACTTACATTACTGCAAGAACGTTTTGATAACTTTGAGAGAACATTAGCCAATGTTTTGAGAACGCTCCCTGCTAGCTGGGTAACAGGGAACCTCGTCTACGTCTTTACAGTGGAATCGACACCACTAACCTTCCACCCCCACCTCTGGCTTTTCTCGCTGCTGGTTGCTGGTGATGGCCCGTGTATGTCCCCTTAAGTGTTGTTAAGGCCCTTTATTTTATAATGGCAGGTTCTATAAACATGTCGGGAAACCTCACCATAGTAACAGCACTAAAACAAATTCATAATATAGAGAGGTATTTATAAGCGCTAGCTTCCCGGCTACTCTCACAAAGAAGCTTAAGCTGTGCATGTCTGTGTGTGACCGTACGAGCATGCTGGTGAACTCACATGCACAAACCCGGTTGTTAGGACCAGCATCCATTTAAAAGATAATCATAAAAAATACAAGTTATTAGTGAACAATCAGTGGTAATATTGAATTTCTGTATACAGAATCACACATATTTTGTTTATATTGACCGTATATATATTTGCATTAAATACACATAACTTATTTATGAGTTGCATCTAAAGACGGTCAACTGGTCAATGTCTTTCCAGTAACCATTTCATCTGTCCTTTATTCAAGAAAGTAGTCAAGTACATTTGCTGCCAATGAGACAATAAAACATATTGTAGTTTGTGTTATACACATATGCACATAAACACAAGCATATATAGATTTCAATTGAAATCAGTTCATTCATTGCAATATAATGTTAAGGGCCAAATGTTTTGTCTTTTAAAACAAACTTTTTAGCTTTTATGTCTGACACAGCTTTTAAATGAATTATTTTGAAATCTTGTGTAATGCTTTTTCTTGTGTTTTTATTGGGCGTTCAGTAATGGACACTGCCGGCCTGTGTATATACTCGGACAGGCAACAATGAGGTAATGTTTTAACAAGTTACATATTAGACCTGACAGATCCAAGTAGGTGTGTAAACAGTGTGTGTAAGTGTGTTCGTGCAATAATCTGGATATGTGGGATTTTCTGCACATGTGCATGTGAATCTGCTTGTATGTATGTCTGGATCTGTGTTCATGTGAGAAAGACAGACAACAAAAGCTTCCCATTGCTTCATTGGCCTGGATGGTCTTATCTCAGCTGTTTCTTACTAGGTGTCATATGACTAATGAGAAGAGTTCACTATAGTGTTTCTGTCTTATTTCTCTGTATGCATACTGAGCTACTAAAACAATCAGAACAGAAGCTTGGCTTTCTTTTTCCACTGTGACATTGCACTTTAAAATATACAGTGGGATCCAGAAGTCTGAGATCACGTTGAGAAATAATTTTAAAAGGATGGAAGGTTTCTAAGATTTAAAAAAATGTAAATGAAAGAACTGTTTGAAGATCTGAACTGTTTCTTTAATCAATTAAGCAAATCTGTGACATTGACCATGTTAACAAATTTGTACAGAAGGTCAAATTTCTTGGCTTCCAAAGCACACAAGATACTGTTTGGAGCATCGCCATATCATGCTGGGATAACACGGATCATTAGGATTTCCCAAGGATGATGCTAAGAAAGTCTGGGAAATTCTAAGAAACTCAAAACATAGGAGAAGCATTTTCACTAGTGTTCTCTATTCTACATATTAAAATGTATGCAGTGTTGTATGAGGTATTAGTTTGATTTAAACTGTTTAAAAACTGCTGGACCATCAGGAACATCTCCAGTGGCTCCAGATTAAACCTCAATAACTGATGAGATACAATGACGCTGGCGTCTCTGTGCTGTGTTTTGTGTCGGTTACAGCAGTGTTGACAGGGTTGTGCTCCCTTGATTACACTCAAACGTTCCACAGCAGGCGTTTAGATGATCCAGAAGGTCCATGCTTGATGTCTTGGTCAAAGATGGTAGCCCAGTGATCTTGTAAATAGTACTGCAGATGATAAGCGTAATGGTGAGATAGCATTTGGCGTGCTCTTTAAATGTCTCTTCTCTGCTGTCTGATGTTCTCATCACCTGTGTGTTAATAAGGCTGTCTTCAAAAGGAACTTTTCCACCCTCGGGTCAGAGGGACAGTTCTGTGGTATCTCAGCTGTGTACAGACATTGGCACTCCTCTTGTAACAAAGCTTGTATATCTTTAATGGTTAAATCATTTGTCTAGATTTACTAGCTGCTTAACATCATAGCTATGTGTTTTTACATTTTCTCTGTTTCTCCGTTTGTTGGTGTACTTTCCTTGTTAGACCTAAAATAAGCTGAGATGATGTTCTTCACCAACAATGGCTTCTACTTACAGGTGTCCTAACTAACAGGAAACATTCTAAGAACTTTAGCTACAGTTTTCTAAAAGTTCTCTTAGTTACCAAAAAATATTTTTGCATTAATGCTAGTAGAAATTTATATATCATATATCAAAAATGTTATTCTTAAATTGTTAAAGGAACACTTCAAAAACGTTTAATGGAACATTTTAAACAAAATTTAAACAATGTTTCACAAAAATGTTTGTCCAAGCAATAATGTTACAATAAACATTTGGACATTTAGACATTCCTAGAACTTTCAAAATAACATTTAAAACGTTTTAGTTACTTAATGAAAAAGTTAGAGAAATGTTCTTACAACCAAAAATTGTTAGCTGTGTTTGTTCATATGACACATCTACCTGTCAGACTTTAAAATTATTGCCCACCTCATGAAGGCTTCACTAGGCTAACAACCAGAGCTGTGTGACCTCTTCCTTTTTCTCACATCCAGGAATTCATAAACATCTTAATCCAGTCAGCCACAGGTCAGATGTCAAAGTCACTTCTTTCTTTTTGTGGTTTTCAATCCATTGGCCAGTTCTTGTTAATCTCATAATCCACTAAAGAAAAATCCCAGTAAATGAACAGAAGTTCTGTCACTTTTAAATTATTATGTTGCGGTTTCACTTCTGTAGCCGAGCAAAGACCTCGGTTTGACCGTGTGTGTGTTAAACAACTATCTGTGCTTCGTTCTCAATGTGTTACTTCTAATGAAAGAAAGACTGGTGGTGTTCTTGGCAATTCAGTGTGGATTGGAGTTAGCTGTGTAGCCATTTGCTAACATTAACCAACACTCTGAAATTAAGGTGGAAATTGGCTCCCCCACTGATAGTAGCAGGTTATTTTCATTATATCAACATCTTATTCAAGGAAATGTGTTTAATATTATTTATTATATTGTTTAACCTTCATATTCAGACATGGAAGTAATGTATGATTAACGCAGAGGTATTGCCCTATAGACTTAAAGTGACTGATTTAAGATTTAAGACTGATTTAAGTTGCGATTCAGTTGTACTAGCTTTTTTTTTTTCCAGCTGATGTGTAAATAAAAGCGTAATATTCTGCAGGGCTCTGTGCATCTGAGTGATGTTAGCAGTGCATTGAGCAGTGAAATGTCAGCACATAAATACAGCTAAGCTGGCCAATGAACTTTGTGCGTGACAGGGCGCAAGTGTTTCTGTGTGTGTATTTTGAAAGCTTTGCTTCAAATATTTAGCAAGCGTGCATGTTTGTGTATATTTGTGTCTGTTTGTGTGAAATTGCATCTTTAACTACCGGCACTTTTTGACCCTGTGGACTTAAAGGAATTAAACTTTCTTAAAATGCACTTTCGCTCTGAGTCGCAGCAGAGAGAAAGTTCCCTCTGACATATTTAAGAGTCTTTGGCTCACGAGGACCTGGACTCCAATCTGACCTGGGTCACGTTCCAAACCCATTCACTTTTGTCTCCTTGCAAACCGAGTACACTAACTTTATTATTATAAACGTGGGAAACGTTTTTGTAAATCATTTTCACACAATAAATCTTGAAATGGAAATTTAGAGTTATTTCATGCTTTGTTTAGATTCTAGTGCTCCTGTAGTTCAAACAGTAAAGGCAAGTAAATGAGTTTAAAAATATATACTTTGAATGTAAGTCGCATTGGATAAAAGTGTCTGTCAAATGTCAGATGATTATAGTCAACACAATTTAATAATGAATATTTTTATGATCCATTTTAATATTTGTAAACATGATTTTCAAGACAGTTTGTTTTTTAATACAAACAAGTAAAGCCAATATATAGTAAAATCCAAAGTAAATAATATTTTAATCCCTTTTTTACTCTATGATGCACATTGTATTAAATATTAACATGGAGTAATAGCTTGTGCTCTAGATTGAAAATGCAAATGTGCTCGTGTGCTACATCCTGTTTGTTCAGGAAGTGGAGAAGATCCTCTAATTGTGCTCATGGTTACTGTATTGTCTGTAAATGTCAAGCCTCTCAGCACCCGACTGCCGTCCAATTAACATCTCTTACTGCTCTTCTAACCTTCCACTTGCCACCTCAGCAAATATCCCCCTCGCAATACTGCGACTCGTGGCCTGCGATTGTGCACGTTGCCCTTTCAAACCGTATCTCGAGTGAGAGCCTCTGGACGGCTGGGCGTGCTGAGAAGGCCACAGCATGTATGTGTGTGGGGGGGTTGAGTGGGTGTGTTAAATGAATACTGGAGACACACTGATATATGTCATTTACAGTTCCATGCCCATGACCTGATTAGAATTTAAATGCGATCTACCAGTTAAAAGGTTCCATTTCAGTTTCCATTCACATTTGAATTTTTAAATTTGAATTCAGTTCCGTTTTTGGGTTCCATGCGTAACAGCTTTTTGTGAATCTTTTATAGCAGACAAAATAAAAAATGAAACATCTTAAACCAAACAAATGAAAGAAAAATGAAACATCTTAAACCAAACAACTTTGAGGACTTGAGCAATAACTGGTGTTTCCTGTCCAGATCTTAAGTGTCCTTTTCAGATGTTTACTTTTTATTAGTTAATGTTCTAGTCCTAATAATAACTCTGTCCCACTGGGAATTCTTCATTGTTCAGTAACAGCAGTATACGTGTTTAGGTGCTGATATCAGAACTCTGTCTGGTCGTTCCGGGAATGTCATTCGCTTACAGTATTTGGAATTACAGTATCTCTGTTTAATATGATGGGTATCAGTGTTAACCCTGTTTTGCTGACTTTTTGGATTTGCGTAGACCAGATTGATTGCGGCACTGGAACATAATTCCACCCCCTCCCAAACGTCTGCCCTTGCTTATTCTTTTTAACATCTTAACATCTGTACCTTGTATTAAACTGACTTCCAATTCCACTTTCCAATGAAGTGAATTGTTATGTTTCAGACTGTGGACAGTAGATTGCTTTATGGTTACCTTCTGAATTCTGAATCTGACTTAAGATGTTTTCCCTTATTAGACAAGTTGTGTTTTTAATATTCAGTTCTTGGAATGTTCTGGCCCCGTGATCCAATGTATTTTTTTCTTAAATACCATGAGCATGTTTCTTGGTCTGCTTTTTATCTTAATGTGACTTAGAAAGATGTTTCGATGTTTCCTCGTTTTTCATTGGGTTACTACAGACATCCAATTGCACTATATAAAGACTTCTACAGTATCAATACATTCATCTTTTAGCTTTGCATCTTCAGCTTTCCTTTTCTTTTTCTATATTCCCTGAAGACGCCTGCAGCTTTAACAGTGTGGTAGTTGTACTGCAACATATTTGCAGACTGTCACACTTTAAGGCATGTGGATATTTATAGTGCTTTTCATTGCTACTTTTGTCTTCTGTTTGGAGACACAGTATTTTCTCTCCTTCTTTCTATGATTTACTTTAAAGGAATAAATGACCCCAAATAAACACTCATTATTTTCTTGCCATGTTGATCTAAACCCATATGACCTTTTTATTTTAATGGAACGCATCAGAGAAACTCTGTACAAAACAACATAATTATTAAAGGAATAAAAATAATGCAATTGCCAATAAAAGATAAAATGAATGATTATAAAAGAGTAACAAATTTTACTTTTAATTGAGAATAATAATAAATGTAAAAATTATATAGAAATATGATAACAATAAAATAAGATGGATCAATAGCAGGACTGGGATTGTGTCTGATCAGTCACTCTATTGTGTTGATCAGGTGACACTGTAGCACACAACACTATGAACATTTCTGTAGTAAGATGAGAGTTTGTTATTGTTTGGCAGAGTGTCAAATGTGTGATGTGAGTCACTTTATAATAATTCTTGTTCTGGATTTATGTTTTTTTATCTCAGTGTGAACACAACCTTTCTTCCAGTGGCAGCCATGTTTACCTATGTCTCACTCGCTCTCTCTCTGTCTCTCTCTCTCTCTCTCTCATCTGTTACTATCTAATACTACTTCTTCCACCCATGGGTTAGGTTAATGTTTATTTTTCTTTTCTCATCTCTCTCTCTCTCTCTCTCTCTCTCTCTCTCTCTCTGTGTGTAACTGATACCTGCTCCATCAGCCTGTCCTGATTGAATTAGGATCACAGACTCTAGCGTTATGTGCAGATGTTTTGTGGCGTATGAACTACGATGTCCAGCTCAGCAATGCGAGAAGTCCTCACCATTCATCATCCCCTTTATTTACCCACATGGCCCATATCTCTGCCCTCCTGCTTTCATCTCTCTGTGGCTTTTATGGCATATTAACAGTTCGAGTGATGAATTTAGCCTGAGATTTAGTCTGATGAGGATCACAGCAGGTTCCATTACAACATACTTTATCTTAATTGTGTGCCATAGGAAAACAAGAGAAAGAAACAGCTATTGACTTGCATTATTCCATAACCCATATTAAATGGTTTTGTATACAGCTGGAAAATACATTACTCTCAAAAATTACAATGTAAAGACTTTCAAGGAATCCACTTTCATATTTTCTTGCGTTTACTGTAACTATAATAACTGTAATGATAATTACTGTAATTACTGTAACTATAACAACATGTTTTGTTGTGGCACACCTGAGATGGATGGTTTGTTTGAATTTAGCATGAGGTGTTTGATTCTGAATGTTGGTTATAGCAGCTGCACAGGAATTTAAAGGAAGAGTTTACCAGAAAATGAAAATTCTGCTACAAGACCTACAAAATTACTACAAACCTGTATGATTGTATTTTCTTTTTTGTGGAACGCAGAAAGAATTATCTAGCAGGTTGTTCAGAAAGCTCTACTCCATCCAGTGAGGATGACGTTGGCAGGCAAGCTACAAAAAGGACAAAATGTGCCATTAAAGTAGTCCATGTCCAGCTCTATTTTTTTATTTTTAATTATTTAATGTGTTTAACATCACATGCAAGTTAAACCTTTACCTGTTTTCATAATGGAGTATTTTGAGATCATTTCTTTTGTAATTTATTTGATTTTTCTGAAAGTGATGACATTTGCTAACCTAAATTAAAATCAGTGTGTTTTTGCTATAGAACACAGTTAGCTCTCTTTAAATTGTGAATAGGTTGTTTACATTCAGATAACTGAGGATTTAACTGAAGTTTTGTCATTCTTGCATTTACAACGTTTATTTATTGTTTGTACAGTTATTTTTATAATAACCTTTTATAATAAGATTTTATCCAAATTTTAAATTTAAATGTAGATGCTGCCAACACAAGCATTTCATCAGTGAATGATATTCACACGATTTACAGCCAGATTGTGCACTTGGACACAGGTTCTGGAACTACATTGTTTTGACCTCATGAGACCATCTTTTCTGCTGATTTGAGGATTTGATTTCTGCTTTTGTCTAATTGACTTTTGGACTTGGAGGTTGGGGTCAAAACTCGCCTCTCAGCTGAAATGCTAGCTGCTGTACATGGTCTTTGCATAATGTATCTATTTTTTTTACTGCATTCATCGTTTTTGATGGAAGGATATTGGGGCAGCTAAGCAGTTTCTGGCCATTTTTCCTCTTCTGTCCATCCAGTAGGATTGTTGATGATTCAGGTCTGGGGCTCTGGGCTTGCAGTGCTACTTGGGTTTTTATACTTGTTTTTTCTCTGTTTGTTGTTTTTTAAGGGAAAATTTTACTTATATTCATTTGGCAGTAATCAGTCACACTCAGCAGAAAGATTAGAAGAAATGTAAAAAACGTTGTTCAGAAATAAATTAACTTCTCAGTCTTCTTATATTTCCTCAAATGGCATTTATGCATAAAGAATGTTTTTCAAAGCTAATGAATCTGTACAGCAGATTCATGTTCATATAATCTAAATATAATCGTTTAAATAACTTAAATATAAATGATCTGCATTTTGTGCTGTTGTGTTTTAAACACATCTATCTTTATCAAATTTTTAAATGGGATGTTTCATAGCTCACAATATTGTTTTGCATGTGAATTACACACAGCTAAACTCCATCCGAACTCATGGATACTGTGTAGTACAAATAAGGCAATTTTAACTTTTTTGTTAAGTATCGAAAAGTGAAACATTTGGAAAACGCCTCCAGACACTGTATTCCATTCAGTGCCTTTCAAAAGTGTTTGTGCATGTTAAATTAGCACTACAACCTATTTATTATTTATCCTGTTTGTTGGCTTAAACAACAAGCGTCTCCACTCACCCGTGATTTTTTTCAGATTCAGTTTTTTATCAACTTATAGAAGCATGAAACTCTGCTTTATCAACTCACTTTATAACTCGCTTGCTTCAAAACGTGTAGCTGTTTGTTTTTACATATATGTATTACATAAAATTATTATTGCAGTTCTACCTTTTCTAGATAATTTCTCGGTCTGGTTCTATGTTTAATGCAATTGGTTGACAGTAACTGTCTCTCTGTTTCTCCATCCTGTTTTCTGAAGGAATTATTGTACATATACTCATTACAGTAAGAATCTCTTACTGTCAATCATACATTGATCTCATAACTCTCTAAATGTACATGTTCATTGCCCTTAGAGTTTCTGATGCTGGCATCTTACCTACGTTTACATCAATAATTGATTGCGAGATAGACTTTCAGAAGTTGTGTTTCAATTGTTCTTAAGGGTCTCGTTAAACCGCAACATTCTGCTTGTCTTTTGTTAAGACTGTTCATCTGAATCATATCGTATCTCTCAACGGACGAGTCACGCGGTTTCTCAGAACCTTCACATAACACCCATCAGAGCAGCTGAACGATCTCATTTTCTCCTTGTGTACTTAAATTGCAAAATACAGACATAATGCAGTGAGGTGATGGTACGAGCCAGTAGGCCAGATGTGTCGGGCCGGTTCTCGTGGGACTTGGCTTTGACCCCCAGCAGCAGCTGTTTGCTGGAGTTGATCGACTCTGTGAACTGTGGGAGCTTTTGCTTTATGAGCCTTCAGCTGGTAACACCTGGAGTGGTCCAGTAGCCGCTGTTCTTGCAAAAGGGCCCCTTTTCCCACAGTTGAGTTCCCCCCAAAACTGGCAGGAAGTGAGGTTTAATCTCTGCTGTTATCCACTCCACTTTTGAAAGGGCATGCTGGGTATTCCGAGAGGGGTCTGTGACAGCAGTGATTAAGAGCATCTGTGTGTATGAGACGTGTGCCAGCATGGATTATGGGGTGTCGGTGCCATGGCACCCGAGTTTCTCCATTAAATACAGGCCAAGATCATTCAGTACATGTTGTCACTTGTTTGTGTTTAATTTTGTCCGGTCTCACTGCGTCATTGTGATATGTTTGTGTTTTTGTTTGTCGATTTGTTTCTTTTTTTATGTTATTTCTAGTTTCTGAGGTATCACAGACTGACAATTCAGATAAAATAAACAAGTCAATGTAAAAAACACATTCTTATAATGTATTTGCACAAAGGAAAATTAGTTTTTTAAAGCAATATCAGTCCAGCAAGAGCGATGTTGCTTTTACAACAGTTCTATAAACAAGTTAACATTGAGTATCGTACCTTTTAGACACAATATGGCCTGTTATTTTATCTATATGTATTCTGCTAATGAATGTAGTTCTGAAAATAGTGCATCACAAGCAACGGCTAGACTGACAGACTGTCTGAAAGGCACAACACAGACAAAGCAGAGTGATACACAGAAAACCCTAAAAAGTTACAAAGGAACATCACAGTGTTGTTATACTAAATATCAGCACTCTCGGAACACAGTTTATCCAATCAGATTGTAGAAGCAGAATTAACTATTGTATAATAAAGATCAGAACACTCACCCCAGTTGTATATTGTATTTTGATCTGTTAGTTTGTGTGTGTTTGTGTTTCAGTTTTCTTCTGGTGTTCAGCTGTCTGGTGCTTTCTGTTTTCTCCACCATTCCAGACCATCAGAAATTCGCCAATGAGGGGCTCTTCATCCTGGTAAGGGGCTAAAAATGCCACCATGCAATTGATGTATTTAATTGGCTAAAATGGCTATACATTCATATCAGATATAGAGTTCCATCTGTCCACAAATCATGCAAGACACTGTAAACACAGAAACATCACAGAAATACAACAGGATTGTCTTTTGTTTGCTGTAATTCAATGAAGAAATCACACTTACATAATAAATGTCTCCTCCTCTCGCAACCAGGTCATATGTGGATGTCTGCAGCCCGATCTCCAAACTGATATTTGTGTTCCTAAAACCAATTAACTTCCA
Organism: Ambastaia sidthimunki; assembly: GCA_036877625.1. Classification (NCBI taxonomy): domain Eukaryota; kingdom Metazoa; phylum Chordata; class Actinopteri; order Cypriniformes; family Botiidae; genus Ambastaia; species Ambastaia sidthimunki. The sequence continues at coordinate 29,632 of JAZGTK010002234.1, forward strand.
TTTCTCATTGCGTTACGTTTTTAATTCACTTACTCGATCTTACCTGAGGCTAGAGGAAATGTTTTTCCAAATCCTTTCTGTGATTCATATCCAGAACTGTAGCACAATATCAAAAGTTAAAGTTGTCAGCCAGTGAACAGACTGTCTCACAAAAGTATCTCTTCTAAGTACCTACACTAAGCAACATTCACATTACATTGTCTTTGCAGTCTCTAAATACATTCATAATAGCGTTGCATCTGAATAATTAATCGCTCAGTGGTTCCTCTGTGGCTGTTAGTCTGTCCAATGGCAGCGTGTGTCTGTTTTTTTGGAGGTGTGTCTTCAAAAAAGGTGAATTCTGTAAATTTTTCTGTTTGCCAGCAGTATGCTTCAAATCTGCCATGTACGCAAGCCAGTTTTGCTGTCCATTGTGTTACTAAGAGGTTTATCTTATTAGCCTAGCCTAGCATTGTTCTGAAATCCTTTGTAAGCATAAACCTGTACCGGTGGTGTAGGAATGAAAACATGGTTCGAAGTTTCATAAGCGGAAATTATTAAATCGTTATTGAGACTTTTTGCAAAAACTTTGTTTGGTATGATAAACTATTGTTATTGTATGGCTTGATTATAACACATAAGGGGGACATTTGCTCACCTTATATCTGTAATGGAACGCGTTTTGTAAATGATTAGGCCCTTATTTTCATTACCATTTTAGCAACATCTCAGGCCAGGTCATCGCTCATCTGATTGGCACACAGTAAGCATTCCTGTACGGTCTCATGTCTCCCTGTGGCTGTGTTAAGTGTGCATTTTGTGTTCCGCTGGGATCTTTGCTCAGGGAAATGGCAGTGTAAGCACACGGCAGGATTCAGGTGTTGTCGAGTATGCAGAAGTAGACGACTGCTTCTAATAATCTCAACTGCGCTTCTATAATCACCCGTTCTGTATGAAGTGCTGTTCCTCTCATGACGTCTGTCTCTCCCCATCACACTTTCTGCTTTCGCTGGGTTTTTTCTCACTGTGTAATGGTCTCCTGCAGGAAAGGACTGTGTTGTCTATCATGCAAGTTCTGGTATTGACTGTACACTCAGTCTATAATGTGTTTGTTCATATTGAGAGTATGAGTGCCACTACAGCAGTTGTAATCAATACAAGCATTTGGTATTTAGGCCTGTCTGGGACATTCTTTAACAGGAAAAAACTGTCTTTGGTATATGTATTTATCGGAATCCTATATGTTCTGTCTCTCTCTCCCTCTCTCACTCCAAATATATACTGTATATATATATAGATATATATGTAAAACATATATATGATATATATGTATATGTGCAATGTTTTAAAATTAAGACAAGACACAATTTGTCACTTAGTATTGTACTGTCCCAGCTAACAAGAAACATTCTTGGAACGTTGGCCATTGTTCTGTAAAAGTTCTTTCAAAGTTATCAAAAACGTTCTTGCAGTAACGTTAGTAGAACGTTTTTTAACATTATGTATCATATTTAAAAAACTTTATTCTTTAGTTATTCTTGGCCTTAAGTGAAACGTTTTAAAATGTCACATAATTTTAAAAAAAATTGAATGTTCTTATAATATCTTATAACGTCAACGTCTAAAAACTGGATCTTTTGACCATTTCAAGAACAAAAATAACAAAATAACATTTTTTACATTTTTATTACTTAATGGAAACTCTAGTGAAACATTTTTGCAACCTAAAATTGTTAGCTGGAGTTGCAGACATCAGGGAATTTGATCATCAGTTGAGAAAGAAATTCTTGATGGATGATGGACTGAATCTGAACTCATTTATGCTGCTGTGTGTCTCGCAGGAGTTTGTGATGATTGTGGTGTTTGGTCTGGAGTATTTTGTGAGGGTCTGGGCTGCAGGATGCTGCTGCAGGTACAGAGGATGGCAGGGCCGATTGCGCTTCGCCAGGAAGCCCTTCTGTGTCATAGGTAAACTTAGAGTTCACTTTGCATGGAAATACAAGTATGCATACTGAGTGAATGAAAGGTGTTTTTAAGGGCTTGGTGTCTGTCTTTGTTTCTTTCTTTGTGTGGCTATATAGACTTCATTGTCTTTGTGGCGTCGCTGGCAGTGATAGCAGCAGGCACGCAGGGAAACATCTTCGCTACATCTGCTTTGCGCAGCATGCGTTTTCTGCAGATTTTGCGCATGGTGCGCATGGACCGCAGAGGAGGCACCTGGAAGTTACTGGGCTCTGTGGTGTACGCTCACAGCAAGGTGACAAGCAGATGTTGATCCATCCTATTAACACCAAAAGACAAACTTTGTTACGTTTAGTTCATGTTGGGAATAGCAATAGAAAGTAGCAAATTATGTTTATTATGTCAAATTATATGTACAATACATACATACAGCATGTGTGTGCGTGTGTGTGTTTGTGTGTACACACATAATATACACATAATAATATATCTCACTCCATCTCTGTCTGTTTAACTTAATTTTCTTTGTGTGTTTCAGGAGCTTATCACTGCCTGGTACATCGGCTTCCTGGTTCTGATCTTTGCTTCCTTTTTGGTCTATTTGGCTGAGAAGGATAACAACCAAGAGTTTTCTACTTATGCTGACTCCCTCTGGTGGGGAACAGTAAGTACTGCCTCCACTGAACTCACGTACTACACTCACTGCTGTCACAGCTGTTTCTTATACCTAGTTCTCTGGCTTAAAGTACTTTTGTGTGAATTAAAGTTTCAGCTAATTTGTTTGATTTCAGGCTGTACTGGAATTAGAAATCCATGTTTTAATCCATGTGTGTTAGCTTTGAAGCCACAACAATAACAGTTGTTTTCCTGGAACTACACAAAGATATTAATGACTCATCCTGCACTACACAAATTTTGTCCAATCAAAAATCCACCCCAAATTTCTTCTTCAATAGGAAATACGTTAACACAGGACAGAATACTGCATTTATCAATTAAATTCACTTAGTTTCGAACAATAACCTGGATTTGTTAAGTTAGAAACAGTACAGCCATATTCTTATCTCCACTGTATGAACTCAGATAACCCTCACTACAATCGGCTACGGTGACAAGACTCCACACACCTGGCAAGGTCGGCTTTTAGCAGCTTGCTTTGCCCTGTTGGGAGTGTCCTTCTTTGCACTGCCTGCTGTAAGTACCACTAGTTCATTTCTGCCGTTGGCATTTCACTTTCCCCTGATCCCAGATCAGTTAACGGCCCTCTGTTGTCTCTGTAAGGGCATTTTGGGGTCAGGGTTTGCTCTGAAAGTTCAGGAGCAACACAGACAGAAACACTTTGAGAAGAGAAGAACCCCCGCTGCCAACCTCATACAGGTAATCACCCAATCAGCAACACCTGCAGCTCATGTTTCTGTCTTAAAGGGATAGTTCACCCCAAAATGA
>JAZGTK010002235.1:0-33010 GCA_036877625.1 Ambastaia sidthimunki
GTAGAATGTTTGTATATGCTTATTAATCATAAACATTTAAAGATCGGTAAAACTGCAATCTGTAACTTTTGTTAAAAATATCAGTTATTGAAAAAGTACATAAAAGATATGTTTTCGAAACTGTTTCCTTACCTCACCCCAGTTCACAATGTCAAGCTGACAATGATTTATAATTTGAGCTGTCAGGTCTGATTTCACAACGGTAGGTCACAGGTTGTATAATGTTCTATAACAGTTTGAACCAGACGTCCGGGACTTGGACAGGTGTGGTTTGGTTAATTACATGTAGGATTAACACTGATTAAAATTGATGGCTAGACGGATAACATTTGACCATCTCCCAAAAACTCAGAACACACACCTGTCAGAACTCTGGGTTTGATTCAGAATGGAGATGCCCATCAGTCCAGGGTTTGACTCACTGACGTTATATATGCAAAGGGTACTGACAATACCAGATAACAAAGGTAATACACTGATGATTACATAAAATGAAGAGGAACAGCCCTTTGCATCACTTGATGACTGTTCTTCAGGCCAGGGATCTCCAACAAGCTCCACAGACCTGCAGAGTTTAGCTCCAGCCCTACTTGCGCACAACCAAACCAGTTAATTAAGGTCTGTAGGATTGCTAAAAACACATCCAGCAAGTGTGTTGGAGAAATCTGGAGGTAAACTTAGCAGGTGTGAGGACCTCATGGATCGATTTAGACGTTCCTCACATTTCTGTGTGGCATTGATCTCTTCTGTCCTCCTGTGATGTGTTGGAGACTCCTATGTCTCGGAAGTTATTCTATGAGCTGATTCACGTGAAAATAAAAACAATATACAATATACTTTCTTCAAATTGGCTTAGAAAACATGATGTTAGTTTCTGCAGTACTCACATTGTTTAGGTATTCTTAGAGGCTCTGTATCTCCAGACAAGACTTGGTGCATTGCTCCTCTGAACTGATACAGCAGCTTAAGACTCTTGTCCTCTCCGACACACGGGTCATAAAACCCTGGCAAACCAGCCTGATTTACAAGAGATGGAACTAATTAACGGTAAGCATCTGGCAAGTTTAAAGCTTGCATGGGGTTTAATACAAATTAAGGTCTATCAACAGCATTTGAAGGACAAGGAAAACGTTGGGTGGTAAAAACACTTCCTAACATTGTGTGAAGTTGTATCCAGTCTTTCAACTTCATGTCATGACTATGTAACCTTATAAAATGTGCATGATACATGTAAGATACTGTACATGCCACTATACATTAACATTTTATCAGGACGTTCTATACCTTTAAAAGCATTTCCATCTAGAAAAGAATCATTTAGACAGCTTTGAAACTAAAATAATAAAGATTTTTAAATAATAAACAGGTTTTTAAATGTTTTTTAATTGTTCAACTAAGCATTTACCACATGCTATTGGTAGAGCTGAATTTGTATTGAAACTGGAACATCTTTTAAGCCTGTGTCACTGATAAGAAAAAATGCAAAGTGTCTGACCTTTGAAGCCTCTGTAAGAATGAGTTTAGAGTCTTTCACCAAACACTGCAGTGGGACGGTCACATCAATGACCTTTGCCCTCTCGTGCTTCTGACTATTGTCTGACACGAATTTGCCATACCAGGCATTTAGAATGATGAGACCTAAACAAAAAAATTAAACAAATTATAGAAATGCCATTTAACAACTGACAACATTTACTGTGGATGTAACCAAGGCAACAAGGACAGGAGAATAAAATATTAGGACCATGACATCATAGCCTAATTAAGCCTTATTTATTGTTGTCCTTAAATGCAATTACAGTGGACTTATCTCTTGTGCTTAAAACATTAAGTAAAATATTGAGAATAATAGAAGGGCAAATATAAATAATTTGCATTTTATATACCCATTTTTGATTCCTCAGCGTCTATGATCCTCTTCACAGACTCTTGCATCAGCAAAACCTAAAAACACAGAAACAACGATTCTGGAAAACAATCTATCCAGCTAAATGGATAAATGGTTGTTTGTGTTGGCATGGAGACAGCCATTGTTGTCTAAAGATTGATTTGACTCACGGCAGCTTCAGCCTCCTGCTTCCTGCGAGCAATTTCTGACGCGGAGTCCTCCTTCTGTTTCTCCAGCTCCCTGCAAACAACAGACAAGACCTTCATCAGAGCAACTTCTCAGAGGGCGAGCAGGAAACAGGGCTTTCAGGAAAATGGGCGGTTTTAAAGCGGTAATCACAGATAATAACTCACTGTTTTTTTTGGGCTCGTACGTAAGGCATAATAATAAGCTTCTGGACAGCTAAGTAGACAGCCAGCGGACCCACAGTGGCATAAAACACAGCACTGGGTAATATCTGGTCTGTCAGGTGAATGGGGAAGAGGTAGGTCTGACTGGCTCGGTTCAACCTGGAGAAAACAACCTGGGTTAATGCACTCAGTTACCACCTTTTGATGAGTTCTGGATAAACTCAAGTCAGCTCTTACCTGATTTTGAGGGAGACTCCTTGGGGGACACCGATGCTGACGGTTGCAGCCAGAACGCTGTGGCGACTGATCTTCCGCTCCGCACCGTATTCAACCACGGTGCCGAAAAACCCGGTCCTAAATGAATGAAATGAAAAATTAACTGGCCATTGTAGTTTTGACCTATGATTACAATATGTTATTTTGAGAAAATCAGAAAATCAACAAACATTCTAAATAATTTTTATAAAGTTAATAAAGTTTTTAATATGCTTTTTACTTAACCATAAATAAAAAGTGAGCATGTGAAGACAGTATGAGATCGTGAAGACAAAAAAAAGAGGTTTTAAAGTGCTAATTTAGTGAAAACAGTGTTAAGCACAAGCCTTGATTTTTGCTTTATTTTATCTTTAAATGTGAATCTTTTTGGCAACAATGGCTATATGGTCTAAATAATGGTTCCTTTGACTGGAAATTACATAAATATAATCATTAATAACAAGCAAATGTATAAATATTTAAAAGACCAGAAAACTGTTTTTTAGCCTGGCCTTAATCAAATCCACAGATAAAACACTTACTTGATGGAACCTTTGACCTTGGTTTGGTCTTCATCTTGGAATTTGTATTGATAACTCACCATCAGATAAGAATGAGGAATTCCCAGCTAAAAACAAGAAGGTTGAAGATGTTTCGTATTTAGTATCAGCTAACTTCTGGAGCAGAATCACAGAAGAAGTAGGTCTTACCTGCAGGGCCAGGGTGAAGTGGCTGGTTTTGGTGTCTCTGACAATGCTGGTGGTCATTGCAGACTGGCTTCCCCAGCGCCACTGCAAGTATCCCATAGTGTTCTGGTCCAAGTGTCGCGCCATCATTGTTGTGGCATTTGGTTTGACACCACGTGAGGAGAACTGCAATCCCCACTGTGCAGTTACGAAGCTGAAGGACACAAAACACATAAATAGCAGAAGCATGCATTCCTAAACATTACTTTTCCGATTCCAATATTACTTTTCCTTAATTTTCAGAGTACTTACCAGCGTGCAGTAACGTTGCGGAACACTTTCATCCCAAACAGAGGTCCCCTTACGTCCCCTGCCCCAAACTCCAGCTAAAGACATTTAAAAGAATAATGGAAAGCATTAAAACCAAACCACATTAGAAGATATATAGTATGAAAACTGGAGGTGTGTTGGAAAGTCTCACCTCTCCCCAGCCCCTCGCTGAGGTAACACGGCGAACACAGAGGTTTATATTTCCTCCCCCGTTGCCATTATGTGTAGATAAAGAGCCAGAGAGGACAGCAGTATCCGTATTGGTTAATGGTGCCTGCCAAATATAAATATGCAAGAATGAAAATGAAACACAATAATGATGTCAGACTGTCATCATGAAATGCTCAATTGGTCATAATAACCTCAATGGATTGGGAAATGTGCATCCGGTTGATCTCAATGTGGGGAAAACCTCCACCTGGAGCATCCTCAAAGTCTTCCTCATATCGGTCAAAGAGATCTGTGGCATCTATACCCACACTTATCGTCCCCTGAACCAAAGCAGGAACAGTATTAGTACAACCCTGTCCAGACCAATCATGTGACACATTTTTTATATTTATTCTTTATATATATATATTTCTTTTAAATAGGTTGCTACAAAAACTTAGATCCAAGACAGTGTTAAATGACATTAAGATTACATTGTGCAAACTGGTTGCAAAGCTTCTAAAAAAGATGGAAAAATGGAAATATCAACCATAAGCACAGCCTCAAAAAAAGGAGAAAAAAAATGGCCTGTAAAGTCCTAACCAAGCAAACTGACATGATGTCTTTGAAATGATTTAGGTTTGAGCACAACAATAGAATTGCATTCTGGGAAATAAAAAGGACTGCATTCATTTTGCAGTGAGGGCTGGACTGGCCACCTTAGGGTTTGTTCTCTGCTGGAGTCTTCTTTCATCTCTCTCCCTCTGCAATCGTTCATACTCCTCACGGATCTCTGCAGGGGTTTTATTCCTCTCCACCACCTGAAAAAAAAAATCAAAAGAGCAGATGTGTCATCAGTGTCTCATGAACCCCTGAAACACACAGGAATTCCAATAGTATTGATAGTAAACCTTTTTAATGGTGAACATGGAAACTAACCTCCCAGCCTTCCACCTCCAGGCCCCTCTTCCCAAATATGTCATATATGGCTCTGGACTGGGGGTCACTGAGAACTAAGTCAAAGTCAAACGTTATTTGCATGTTTGAGAGAACGTTTACTTTAATACAAAGTGCAGTTAATACAATTTGTTCAGTCTTGTGTCATTCCAAACCCATCAGTTATTTTAAGTATATACACTACAATAATTACCTTCATATGCCTGATGCACATATGTGAAGAGTTGCTCAGCCTGTCTCTTTAGCTCAGGGTCTCTGTGCTTGTCAGGGTGGTAAAGCATGCACAGTCGCCTATAAGACGATTTCAACTCTTCTTGAGTGGCCTGTGGACCATCATTCATACAGATAAACAGACAGATTGAAATACAGAAGAAACAGGGACTGTAGGCCACATTATCAAGCAGTTAAAACCATGCACACTATTGCCAGATATTTAGAATGACAATTCAGATCTGCTCTAAGTCCCTAAGTGATGTCATAGGCCCATTAGCATTATGTATTATGTAATCACGAGGTATTTCTGTTTTGCTCACGTACTGTATTTTAATAACAGTCACTAAATTGTCAATTGTCAACTGTTTATTAAACGTAAACGCAACGTTACCTAAAGAATGGAATTTATTGGCTCAACTATATCCAGACGCTGATTGGTTCCCTACAGTAATTTTGGCGCGCGCTTTGCTCCAATAACGTTACACATTTCTACAGAACAGTCATTACGAGATTATCCAACATTTCTGGAGTAAAGACCTCTTCAATAACTTTAAAATAACTACATTTTACGATATAGAATTATTAATATAGAATTATATCCGTAAAAGACAATACTGTTTAATGGGATTTTGTCATTATAGATTTGTGTATGCGGTGCTGTACGGTATAATCAAATTTATGGACACTTCTGAGGAGCTGAAAAGCAGGTTATTTGACATTTATATATATAAATACAAAATTAATATCATATTATTTATGTATCACGCCATGAAGCTAAAATCACTGCAGTATGAAGACAAATGCTCCCGGGAAGACATGGATTAACGGATATCGACGGACTATATCGACTAATATTTGCCATCTGTCAGGTTGTCGAAGCATGAAACGTCAGATCGGTGAGGCTGGACCCAATGCAACCGGTACATCTCTTGTAGGTGAGAGCGAATTTTAATCTGAGAAACTGCACTTCTCTTTTTATGCTGTGTGGTGTTTATTCGTGCCAAGGCATCATGTATCATTTGAAAACATCTCCGCTGTCTTACCTCTCTCCTGACATTGAGCAGAGAATAATAATCCTCGTTGTCTACTTCCAATTCATTTTCCAAGGCAGCCGCCATGTTCCTTCCTAGAGTCCCGAAGCCACCCTACTATGGCGAAGGTTGTTCTTATGAATATTAAATACGTAACGTGACGTTGGGCCAGTGAGCCTCACTGATTCGCTGAAAGGCGGACGACCCCTAGTCAGCTGGCGAATGAATGCGTCGTATTTTATGGAAGCGTTGGCTCTTAAATATTAATTTGGTTGCGTGATTGGACGTTTCTCGGACGTGACGATGCAATATTAGCATGACTATATTAATATTCATGAGCAAAGTATTGGCCATAGTAAAATTTATAAGCAAGGCTACGGCTGAAATTCAGGATCTATTAGTTGTCCTGCCACCATGTGTTCCGGAGGGGGAGAGTTTTTTGGAAATCAAAACGTAGAAATATTTTGGCGTTAAACTTGATTTAACTTTTATTATAGCATTTGGGCTGTTTGGGTCTGGTATGACCTCGTTGTGAATTGTGCTGTAATTTTGTATGGGATGCATCTAAACGAGTCACTGAATTTGTCGGTTACTTGTCTGTATTGAAAATAGATCTAATTTGGAGGTGTCATTTAAAAAACATAAGGATTTATTTAAGGCCCCATAAATCTACAGCTCCTCGATTAAATTATACAAATACAGTTGTTTAGCCGCATTACACTGCAGTGAACATACATACGTATATGTTTTCCTTTATTGCACTTCTTTCACTGTGACCTAATAGTCCCTGTGACTTTTAATTTTGTGACTCATTTCCTGATAAACATTTTCAGCTGGTACTGTTGTGCGTAAATACAGTTTGATAAGGAGAAGAAAAAAGCATAATAAGCTCCGTCTGTTTGTGGCCGAGGAGTGGAGCTGTTTTTTCAGCACCACATTCCTTCAGCACCCGCGAGTGGACAGCGCTCAAGAACTCATGAACGAGCGTGGACCCGAAACATGTCCAGATGATTTTTTTAGCCTGTTTGGCGTCACAGATGACTGCAAACAATAACCTTTTAGAGTAAAATCTATCATTTTCACAAGCCCCCATCCATGCATTGTGTGACCTGTCAGAATCTGTTAATATCATCTCTGGCTCGAGTAGCAGATTGACGACTTTAACGTGACTGTTAACACTTAATTATATGACACAGTGGGCCATGTTATTTGTACTGAGACTGCTGGACACGTATCTCTTTTTATTGTCATTAAAAAGATACAGGCAGGTTGGGTATTTATAATGTTCCTCATATAGTAACGTCGTAGGCTAATGTCTTGGTTTTTGCAGACGTAAAGCACTAATCGTTAGGTTCTTGGTTTAATGCATTATAGTTCCATGGTTTCCCCTTAAATCTGGGCGTTGCGTTCCCTAAAAAGCTTATTGGTCTCTGGATTTAAAAGGTGTCTCCTAAATAAAACGAATTGGCCAATAGGGTGGACAGGACGGATAAAAAAGGGCTGATATGGATTTCGCAAATTCATGAAGCATCACCGAAAACATCATTGTCATTTATGGCACCTTGTGGCCAATAGCAAACGCGCATTCCCAGACGCGCCTCCCGCCTCTCGACCCCTCCTCCAGCCGTTTCCTCACCGTGAACGCGCGTGGTACCCCCCCGGTCGCGAGGAGGAGGAGGAGGATGTGGCGCGCGGAGGGGAAATGGCTGCCGAAAACAAGCCGGAAGGTAAGAAAGAAATAACAAGATTATTATTTTTGATTTCGCAATTTTAGAAGCATCGAGGTTCAGATGAAGATGAGAACGGGAAGGCGCGGGTGTGCGCGCCCGGGAAAGTCGGTGACATTTTTGCCTTTCTTATGTTTGTCACGAAATGGCAAAAAGCAGAAGCGCTGATGGGATTAGCCATCTCTGAGACGGCTATTAAAATAACGGGAACGGAGTTAGGTAATCGCGGGCTGCGTTTATTAGGTGACTCCTTTCATCTCAAAGCGCACAGGGGTTTTGGAAAGTGGCACACGTTGAAGTCAAGCAAAACCACAGCCTTTATTAGATGAAGGGAAAATGTTTTTCCTCTAACTGAGGCGCGCACATGAGCGCATCAGACGAAATGAACGCGTGAAATGACTCGCATATGGTTCAGAGTGGGATTCCTCCACACCGCATCCACGTTCCCCGTGGGCTGACAAATACGAAAGGAAACGAGATCCGTGAAGTCAAACGCGGTCAACTACTTCATTTTTCTTTAGCATTGAACAGGGCGACGCTTTTAACTCCAAAAGCGATAAATGTAGATTTATGGTGATGCTCTAAAACGTGATTGATTTCTTTCCACCCCCCTTATAGTGACTGAACCCACCGACAGCTGCTCGATAGGCTTCAGTCTTGTGGGGAGTATTTTCCAAGAATTATGAAGGTCTGGCCGCTCCTGTTTTGAAGCTGTCAGCGATTATTTTGTTTAAGATAATTTTTTAGACGGGATTGGAAAGACACGATACAAATTGAAGAGGATTTTTAATGAGGCAGCAAAATGAAAGGTACGTATTTTTTCTCTCCTAAAGGGATGATCGCGAACTAAAACGAACTTGTATTTGCTAGAAATTATTTTGAGATAGTTGTGATTGGGATTAAAGGATTTTTTATTCAGTAAGTCAAATACGAGCGATTATGAAGTAACAAAACAAAAACAAAGTTCGCTTTTGCCTGATGTGCGTTTTTAAACGATTAAATTGCGGATTAAATGCGTTTTGTAAACCGTTCTTTGAGCGTGCATTTACAAAATTGGCCTCATCTATTACGTTCTTTAATAGTTAACGATACTGGATTCGATATTTGCTTTTATTATCGTGTAGCCTATTTAATGGAAGGCATTGGACATTAATTTGCTTCTAAAGCATCTCGGGAAAAATGCTGATTGTTCAGTAATGTGGAAAAATTGGGTCTGGAATAGCTTAAAATAACCACGAGTTTGTCAACATTGAATTATTTATTCAACTATTTTTATAAGTCCAGACAGTTTTGGTCATAAGAGCCACAGGGTGGCGGTATTTAGCTGTCCAAATCAATTACCCCCCCACCCCCACAACACACCAATATATATATACACACACACACACACCCTTTGAAACTAAGAGTGATAACTAAGCTTGTCTATTAAAGAATTCCATCAAAGTGACAAAGTTGCCCTTTGTGATCCGGCTAAGCTTGCAGAGTGTGTGTGTTGGACGGTTAGCGTACATTTGTGTTTTTTATCGAGTGAACATTTGGACATACAGGAATACTCCATAGAAAAAATATAAATTTACCACGACTGCGGCTGTAAAGTCATTTTACACGTGTACAGTTTTTCTGGTGTTTTGTGGATATCTTCATTTTTGCTATTGCTGAGGGAGATGACCTGGCCAGAAAAAGGTATTACAAAACCTTTCTTTTCTTCATTTGTGCCTATTTATCTACATAAATCCAGTGAGGTAAAACAACGCTTTGGTCTTGTGCTACTTCTTAGAACGAAAAAATGTGTCATAATGGAAGGTAAATTTGGGGACAGAAAGATTTCATGCTATTTTTACCCATTTGAGCTGCCACAGAACAGAAGAAAACATTGCCTCTTTTGACCTGCACGGCCTAAAACTGTGTCATGCATTTGTATCTGACAGTCTCCGGCTCTTGCCAGCTTCCTGGATCGGTTTTATTCTCTTCCTCCACTCAGGACATTCTCCAGTGGTTCTTGCCAACATGAATGGCAAATGCACAACATGTTCCTCTCGCTATAGCCTTCACATCTGAGATGTTGTCTAAGTCGTGTTCTGGAGCGTTTCGATGGATAGAAGCGTATGAGCGAGTCTGTCTCTCTGTCTGTCCGCTCGTCTCTGTGTTGTTTTATGTTCTTTCACATATATATATATACGCTCTCACTCTCCTGTATTTTGCTGAGAACTGCAGGCTGTGTGAGCTAAACCGCATATATTTGGTTGCTCATCAAATCTCAATTTCTCTAATTTATCAGAGAAGTGAAATCTCACGGTGTGGTATTACATAAATTTAAGCTCCTGGGTGTTTCTGATCTGTGTTGGCAATACTAACAGCACCTCTCTTATAAAAAATACAACCGATATTACTGGCTCAGCCAGACAAATTGGTTTGCATAGAATTATCTAGCCTCTCTGAAGTTTTCCTGGGCTAAATGAACATGGGTAGTCTGTCACAGAGTTAAACAGAAGTGTGCTCTCTGTTACTGTGTCTTCCACCTTAACTGTTTCTATCTGAAGACGTTTCTTATGACCGAATCAATCCTTTTAAAATGATTGATTTTATAGATTGTTTTAGCCAATTGAAAGGGGAGGGGGCAGTGTTGTCAGTTTACCAGTCATCCCAGTATTAAATCCCAGACCATCGCTGTTAAAGGGTCATTATGAAAGTAAACATTGATGTGCAATGTTTGGGCAACAATAGGGGAAAATCAAAGCATTGATGGATGATAGTTCAGCTGTTTTCAGGTCTAATGAATTAGTAGATTCTTATCTCTCTGTGTATTACCGCATCAGGCTTTTTCTTATGTATCTGTTTGCTTAACAAGCAGCAGTTTTGTTGTCTTCCATGCCAGTGTTGTGATGCTATGCTCAAAATGAGGCTGTTTTAATGCCAATTACCTTGAGAAAGATGTTTACTAGAAACTATTAGCACCTCATCATGTACTATTATTTAATATATGGATTTCATAGTTAGCCCCTTGTCAGCGTAGTTTATTGCACACCCACATAAATATCTTATATGCAAGCACGATGGTGACTCTTTCTGTCTGTTTTGATGTCCGTATAATTGATTTAAACAAGTCACATCCAGCAATGAAACATGCATGTGATTTGCTATGACTTTATGACCTCTGGCATTCGTACCAGTCAGTCATGGCTGGGCTTTGATGGCACATGGTGTATCATCAACATCAATCATAATGCAGTGGGGTCATGCAGATACAGCGGGTTCTGTAACACACATTCAGAAAGCAAGAGTTAAAGCAATAATTGACCTGCATGAATAGAAATTAGAGGGCATTGTGATTTTGTACCCACAGACCTTTTCCCCTCACTCTTCCCTCCCCCACTGTGTCCCCTGTAGGACTGAAGAAAGTACGTAATCCGGAACGAACGTACAGAACCGCCGTCGGTTACACCGGCCACGTTCCTCCTAAGAGTGTCAGCGATGACACAGACAACAACAGTAAGAGAGCCGGCTTCCTTTTCCCATGCATCCCTCAAAACATGATACTGTTCATTCTCTTTGCCCATTTGTTTACATATAACCTCATTCTCGCTCCTGGTACAGTTCATCAAGAGTATTTTTATAGTATCACCACAGCCCAAACTAAAGAAAGATCAAATTATTACAAGACTTTGGAGTCTCTAGAGCGTAAGATCTAAAACCCTTCCTTTCAGCGCAATAATGGTTGTTTTTCTGGTGTGTTTACCAGGTTCAAGAGCTTAGAAAATTCTATCAAAGCAATTTGTGAAATGTTGACTTACTAGGTGACTTTTAGTGGAGGGAGACAGGAAGGAAAGAAGTGGGGGGGCGGGGCTGCTCTTGGTAGATCAGCTTAAAAAAAGGCCAGCGTCTCATTTTCATTCAGCTCCATTACAGATGATGTTTATTCATGCATGGCCATGCTGCTCCGGAACGAGAAGCATATTTTTGGAAGCAGCGGATCGTTGTCATGGCTAATCAACGCACAGCGCTCTCTGATCAGAGCCTGGGCGTCTGCTTGCGTGGGTGTGCATGAGGGTGTGTTCAACACTGAGTTCCTTTTGTATCGCCCTCTTTCCCTTTCAATCTCTCTTGCTCTCCAACCATTCTCACCGTTTGCATGGATAGATTGAGGATTTGGTGAAGTGACACTCACTTAATGAAGACAATCTAACATGGACACCAAGTCGCAGGAGTTCGGCTGGCCGGTTGTTACAGGGTAACTGTGTAATTAGGAGCTGGAGGGACACACGCCTCATCCATCTCCGGCCATGTTTAAGACCAGGGTTAGGTTGTAGTCCTCGAATGTCTGAGTTTGCATAGCAGCAGGTTTTGGGTTTAAACGACTGTTTTTGTAAACATATGTACAGTAGATAATCCGTTGATTTGCAACATGTTGATTTTCAAATGAAAGCTGTTCTTGTAAGCATTCTTCAGGGCTAGTCGTTGCCTGTGAGCGGTGAATCCCTGGGCATATTGGAATTCATTGGAATAGGAGGATAAAAGGATCCAGATCAGGCAGTCCTCTACAAGGACCCTATTTCAGCCTGGTTCTTTTGCTTTGTTGAGCCAAGAAAAGCTTTGGCAGCCAACTGGGACAGAACCAGAATGTCGGAGTGAGCTAATTGGGAGGAATCCTGGTCTGCCGTTTCTCTCCTTCCCCCTCTCCTCTTCCCTAGTGTCCAGCGTAGCCTTTTTTACTCCACCAGCGGATTCCCCAGTTGATCTACACCCACTTAATAAGACAGCCATTGAGCACATCATTAAGTCTCTTTAGAATATGTTTATATGTGTTTCTTTCTCCTTCAGGCCTGTGTGCGTTCAGTTCTTTGCAGAATCTTTCTGATACAAATATCGTGCTATTACAGCAAATTTGCGTTTTTATAAGTTTTTACATATACAAATGCTTTTACATATTTTCTGGGACGGGAGTCGCTACACGAGGCGGGTTGCCCCAGGAGACCACGGGAGAATCATGCCTCGTCTTACTTCAATGGAAGGATGACAGTGCGTTAATTTGCTTTGTCGACACAAACCCAGTATCCCATATCTTCAGTGTTTTATCAGCCGAGGCTTTATTTTCAAAAATGCCCTAGCAATTAAGAGAGAAGTTGCTGCCGTACAGAGCTTTTAAATTGGGTAAGATAAAATTTAATTGAGATCCAGCAAGTAATGAGAGGTTTTGTTCATGTTGGAGAGAAGCAAACAGTTGACTGAATCGCTCTACCAAAGGAAAGAGCGGAGAGACGCCGGTCTCCTGGGAAACGAGCGCTGAGGTTATCACAGAAGTGGCCTCCTGTCTTAGAGGAGTCTGAACTCTGGCAGTCTTCCTTTTGATTGTGTAACATCTGAGACTATCAAAACAGTTGGAGGTAATTGTGTCATGCGCTAGCGTGTCGGGCATGTGGTGACACTTCACTTGGCGAAGGCTTATGTCACTCTTCATAACAATCTTGCCCCATCTGTGCATGTAAGCACACATTTACTTTACTCAGTTTCAGGCAGTAAGTCACGATTAAGCCAGACCTACCTGTTAGGTCTTTCTCCAGCTGGTTTAAATGGAGCTAACCTTCCCTTTTAAGGGCAGCTTTCTATGAAAGATACACTGGTGTTTTTGAAGATGTGACAAAATGACACCTAGATGAAAAGAGGTTGTTTGACCACCTTGTCCCTTTATAGATTATTTGCTATCATTGTGTTATTTTTTGGCTGCTTTGCACGCACTGTATAAATGGCTTTCGTGTACTGTTCAGTTATTACACAGAAATGAGTTTATTATGAGTTGTCTAAAGTCTCAGACAAGGGGCCATTGACGAGCATAGCAATGATAATATGCAATTTTTTACTGCTATGATGGAGAATAAGAGAGCGAGCGCTTGGGCAGGACCGAAAACACAGCCAAATTGTTTGCCAGATCTCTAAAGTGCATTTTGTATGCATAGCTCAACTCTTTATCCATTTGTATTCATACACTCATTTGCATGATTGAGTCCATGTGTATTTGAGCATTCTCATATCCTCTTGTTCATGTCTCTGAAATGTCTTTGGTAGTCCGCGTTGCATGGATTTGCATGTTGGTTTTGTACATGCAGGTGTCAGACGATGGTTCAAGCCAGTGTTTGTATATTTGCGTGCTCTTTATAGCACAAGCTTGTTTTATCATAGCATGCTTTTATATGTATTGATATCACTTCAGTTATACACACGAAATCATACAGAGATATTATATAAGTATCGAAGCATATGTACATATTTGCTGGCTAATGAATTCATATTCCGTTTCCATAGTTTGCACAATTAATCTTTGTTTTTAATCTTATAAATGTTTATCATTAATGTCTTTTAAACAGACACCAGTGTCACACTGATCGTGAATGTTAAATAGACATTAAATCAACTAGCTTTAAGTTTAAGCAGCTCTTTTCTGATTATTCAGAAGCACCAAAAAATCATCTTCTAATTAAATGTAGTTCCATGAGATATTCTGGATTTCTACCAGATAAACAAACAAACAAAGACAGGTTTGAGTAGATGAAATTTTTTGAATCCCATCAACCCACAGCTCCCGCACATTGAAATGACAGTGACATTAATTTAGCCTTTTAATGTGTAAAAAGAACACAGAGGCTTTGCATTTATAATCCACTTTCTGTAAACAGTCTTCATTAGCCAAATGCCACACAGCTATCTGGCGAATGATCTATTGAAAGGCACAGATGTGGTCGCTGATGGTGATGAAGGTCTGGAACTGGTGAAGGAGCTGTAGTATTAAGCAGAACAATAGAGCAATCATGGCTTTGATTGGTATTGATCTTGGAGCAGTAAGGACAACCCAAATTGAAACTGACCATTTGGAGCCGAGTCCCATTTGAATCAGAAAAGGTGGTAAATCGGCCTGCCAAATGATGTCATGACTCTGGCTGGACGCAAACTTCCCTTAATGCCTTTAGGACGGTACATTATTCTCTGTTAGGACGAAATGTGAATCATTGTCAGGCCATTTCCCTGTAGGGAAAAATAGATTTATCATCCTTTCTTTACATTCTTTTATCATTATCTTCCTTTTTTATGTCCACTCTGTCACTATAGGTTTTTAATACGAGGATAATAATCGCACAATCATCCTGTCAGAAGGCTTTATATAGGCTTGATTGGTTATGATGAAGCTTTGTGCGCGATCGTGCCGCCCATCGTTGCTCAGAATTGGGTAAACATGGTTTCAGGTGGTGCTGAAACACAAATCACAGAGATAGGTGGATAGAAAAAAGAAAAGAGAAAGAGAAAAGGTATCCTATCATTGAGGCACAAAAGCAAGAGGACACTATCGATTTGAGATCTGTTTTTGTCAGCCCTCTTTATCCCATCCTAAAACAAGCTTTGCTCTTTTCTCTGAAGTGATGCTTGTTCAAGCTGCCATGACAGATACAGTAAAACGGCCCTTCACAAGCAAGCCTTTTAAAGAGGAGCCGATAAACCTCAGATTAGCACTAAGATTCACATGCGTTTCTGGCTCAGAGGGGTCAGACAAGAACGACCTGCACTGGAGGTCACAGCCAGTGTTGCCAATCTACAGTTTTCCTGCAGAATAGTTTTTTATAAATTATATTTGAGTGAAATGCTTGTATTAGAATTTTACTCCACTATACTATTCACTACTATACAGTGATTTTCAAGATGAAATTGTCCCTAACAGTGACTGTAAAATATGTATTTCAGGTTTGAAAGCAGTATATTTTGAGTATTTGAGTTGTGGTATTGGGCTAGATTTGGGCTTGTTGTGATTGTCCATTGGGCTGGTTTTGTTATGCAGATCTGGCAACCCTGATCACAGCAGCCCTTCCTGCTGACTCTTCCCAGACTTCCACTGAGAAGTGGAAAGAAGTCTGTCCACACCTTCTGCTCTAGAACGTCCACACTGCAGACTCTCTTTGGACTGGGACCGGCTCAGAGCTCCGTGACCTTGAGACACTTCAGTAGATGCTAAATCAATTTGACTGACATCGTCCAACCCTTCAAGTCATTGCTAATTCAATAGAAATTTTATTGCATGCAGAAAAAAGTCTCCCGGCTCATGCCCGTGGTAGAAAATGTGGCATTTTATCGCTTGTGGATTTATTAACTGCAGGTCCGAGGTTGATATACCCAAAGGAGTCAAAGGTTATTATTGTGGGGTTCAAACCCCTGTTATAAGTGGCACAAAGGGTCAGAAAGGGATGCTTTGCTTCAATGAAAGAGAGATGAAATGATTTCTTGATTCTTTTTGGCTGTGTGTAGTAGCTTATCAAAGGCGGCTGGTAATTGGCTCGGCCATCCTCAGGTCAATGCAGTAATTTGAACCTCAGCCACGTCATTGCAACCAATTTATAATAACCTCTGTGAAACTGACTGCGATATCTTTTCAAAAAAGAATTCTATTAGATAAATTTAATGTTGTTGTATTTGTGAGTGTTTCTATAGGTGTTGTATCTTCCAACTGAAGACACATTGTGGGCGTGGCTTTCCAGTGTCTGAATATTCACTTCTTTCTATGGAAATTAGCATATAGATAACTGTATCACTGATTTTCATGCCTTGCACATGTCTCCGGAGAGAAGTGTGGAGATGGCTTGGAGTGTAGATGCTGGAATACCAGCTTGGTAAAATACCATGTCAACCCCCTACGTTTTCTTTCCACTCTCCTTCTTTATATCAAAGCTTTTTTCACTTTCTCTTGAAAGTCAAAATGTAAAAATGAAAGACTTTCCTTCTTTAAGCATTACCAAGCGCATATGGCTAATAAAGCAGTTGAGGGAGGATTACTTGAAGAAAAGTTTATCGGTGCCGTTGATGAATTAACATGCAGGCCCATCCTTCTCGCTGTCCGCTCGGAACTTCTGTGCAATGAGCCCTTATTTCTGTCACATTAATTTTGTTTAAAAAAATGCCAGAAAAAAGCTCAAATTTCCCCAGACGTCCCTTAATATCTGTACAGGGAGCAGTAAATGTTGCTTTTCCCAGCATTTTTCAGTCTTTATTATACAAAGTTTTATAATTAACTGACAGCTCATCTCACTAGAGGATATGACTTTCTGTGTTTTATTATATATTAGACATTTGTACAAGGTAGAAAATAACAATTTATTTCCGGAATCTGTGATGTGCTGGTTCTCAATGTGCAGTTTTTTTTGGATTAAAATCTAAAAGAAAACCTAAAATTTGAGTTGCAAATGGCTATGAGATTTGATTTTCTGGAACATTTCTCGTGAGGAAAATTGTGCTCCTCTGTGAAACATCTCTGTAATGTGACAGATGGGCCAAAAATCGATCCATTAGCGGAGGCAAAAACAGAGTGACGAAATTGACTCTTATAACATTTACTCCTTTAAGTTTGTATTGTCTTTGCAGATGCCCTCTACCTATTTGGTCCTATCTGTTGTGCAAGAATAGCCCAGATTTAGTTGACCTCCATTTGAGTCGGTTCGAGCAAAGAAGAGTGGATGGTTTTTCTAAAACTGTGATTATATCAAGACGATTTAATGCGTTTCCTGCAAAGCCCACACTCTCCAAAATGGGATCAAAAAGTCATGGCCAAAACTACGCCGACCCTTGTGCGGTCTCATGCCCACCATATGATGAGGCAGAGAGAAAATCAAATCTGTAAATGTCACCCCCTTCTTATTCAGACAGGCTCCAAATTTGCCTTCTGAAGCAGATTTCCCGCTCTCAGAGTGTCTGTCATCCACCATGCTTAATCTTAAGAGTTTCTAAAAGAGTGTTGGAAGTGTATGCCATGCCACATGCAGGTAAAACGCTTATGGCAGGTAAAAATGCGTACGGTGGAATACGGTGCACAAATAAACAAATGCAAACAGAAAATGTCTGTCAGTGTTGACAATTTAATGGAAAAAGAGACTGCTTTCATTAAAAACTGACATTGGGCTGATGAGGTGTGGAAAGTTTTTGTGACTGTTCCAGTGCTTTTAGTGTTGTGTGTTTACAAGATGTACTATATGTGTGCAGATTCATTAAAGACGACAGATATGCAGGAATCTTCTGAGGGAACATACAACTGCGTTCTCTGTTCTTGCTTGGGGAGAACAGAAACGTGGCTCTGCACAGTTAGCAGTACAAGATCCTGTTTTGCACAGTTAGCCTGCTTTGCCATTTAAATCCATGCGCTCAATTAAAACATGAATTATGAATTAGCAATGCGTGTGAGAAATGTCAGGACGAAGGGACACCTTTGCAAGTGATTGTTCTTTATAAATCCTATGTTTATTGGTTTACCTCTTTGGGATTGTGTTGTGCTAAGGGTTTGCTCTGGTTTATAACTTTTTTAGCTGTTTGATAAAGGACACACTAATCTATATTATGTTTCAGCTGATTTGTCATGTAAACAGTCTCTGTGAAAATAAAGCTGTTTTTAAGACCGTACCTTGGGGGCTTTTCTGTCACCAACACTGTTGTTCTTCTTATTGGGGTCATTTAAAGCCACATGTGGGATCTGTACAAACATGCTGTTTATTGACAGTGTGAGTTCCCATAGTGGCTCTGTGCCACTCAGCAAAAGATGTGTTGATCGCTTCCATTGGCCTTTCTTTAGTTGGGCTCATGACTGCTGAATGATTTTCTAAGCAGAGTTTCTGGAGAATTTTAAAGGGCTCTTTACAGTGAGCTGATAAAGAGTTAAGTTATGATACACCTTTATATCCCCAGCTTAGACCGGATTCTCTGATCCTTGACATTACTTTGAAGGGCAGGTTTGATGTGTGTTTCTGCTCTGTTTTTCAAAGGCAAGGAAGCAACGAAAATTCCCTCAGATCAAGCGGCGGACATCAGTTAAACAAGGGCCACATGCGGGCACAGCGCCTTGGCGTTTGTGTGGAATGCTGATTGGTGTTGGTATTGAATGTTGAACGTGTTTATATATGCCAGCAGAGTCTGAAGTGTTTGAAATGGAAACGATTCATCTTAATACATACATAATTAATCACAGAGCGTATACGCTTGTGCACAAACGCCTATAATTGTTAACGTGTGAAGGAGCAAATAGTCGGTCTACACCAGCGTTTCTCAATATAGGTTCTGTCTGAAGTAGCTAAAACTTCCATGCGAAATTATTGAATCCTGGACAAAAATCTCTTGGGAAGCGTTACAGAGCCAAATCGGCAACAACAAATGGATATTACGTGTTAAGACAGGTCTTGAATTTGGTGACAATTTAGTTAATTAAGTTTATTGTGATTATTGTGATTACGTGTTATAAATTGATGATTTTCGCTGCTGTAATCACTAGCATTTTTGTGATCTGAAGTGGCTCTGTTTAGAAGTGCTTTCGGTGTTCATTTAGATGTTGAAATTATAGTAATTAGGATTTAACCTGCATTTTGGAGCATATTATTTCTTTGCATGCCTGGAAATTCTTGAAGGGTTACATTTATTTGAATATATTTGATTTGTATTTGTAATCACTTCATTATGTTTTGTAGTCGTAGACCACATGCATACAAACAATCTTTGTTGTAAGACTTTCAATTAGGGGAGTTTTACGTGTAATATAGATTATGTAAATAAAAACAAAGCCAATAAAATTTAAGTCTGCTAAATACCTACATGTAATTGTAAATGTAAAGTTGATTGAAAGCATGAGGGGGGCTGATTTAATGACATCACTAGCAATACTTTCTTCAGCATTTATTGTAGCTTTACTCCGTTTTATCTCTCGCCACCACCTACAGTCTCACATTTATATGTATATGAGTATTAGTAGCATATGCATACCTCTTTGTTTTTCATTTTCTTTATTGTTAAGCAGTTTCCCCTCATTCCTTCGTCTCATTGGCTACTCATGGGAGACTGTCGTGATGGAGGAAAAGGCAAACGCTTAAGGCGGCTGCTTGGCAGACAGCGACTGACTCTGTGATTAAAATTTGCCTCTAAAGCCGCAGTCGTCAGAGTCAGCATAATGTAAAAGCCCCTTACTTTGATGCAGAACAATGAGTCTAAATGGCAGTCCTCAGAAACATTCGCTTGTTCTGCCAAAGCATGTGCACAGAGCGTGAGAGAGAGACAGAAATGGAGAGAGAGAAATGAGAAATGCAGAAAAGGAAGTGATATCAAGACCAGCCTTAATTAGCCTGTAAATAACTTTCTCAATGTCTTTTTGCTTTATAAGTTATCCTGGATGAGTTTCTTGAATGAACGGGAGAATATTTCTCAAGAGGCGCTGCTCATTTATCCTGAATTATTGTCTTCTCATGCAAGTGTACTGTGTGTGCTTTATACTGTGTGTTTAGATGAGGCATAAAGCCAATGATCTACAAACTGATAATGTGAGGGGTAGTGGGTCATTAGATTTCAGTGTGACAGTTGTCATGAAAGAGAGAAGGAGAGAGAGAGAGAGAGAGAGAGAGAGAGAGAGAGAGACTATTCTGAAAGAAAAGATTACAAATAAGAGCTCTGTAATGTCTCATTCATTTCTCACAGGAAGTCGTGAAATTCTGTGATTTGTCATTTAAAATGGTTCTGGAGTCTTACATGTGTCTGCTTTAAAGTTTCCTTTAAAGAAGAGATTACAGTATTACAAACAGTATCACATATAATGTGGTCAAATTTGCCAAGCTGGATATAAAATGAATTCTTTAACAGCCAAATGATCTGAGCTATGCAGTCTAGCTGTTTATATCTGTACTTTTACTGTATGCCAACAATTCTCTCATTTGTTTTTCTTATTTCTACTGGGGTATTTGATACTTAAATGAAACACTGAGAATTTTGTTTTGCTTTGACAACGTTTCAGTAACAATTTCAGATCAGCATGTTTGCCATCAGTTGTGAAAGGAGACTGAATCGGATGTGAATGTTTGCAGTTCGTCTATCTTGATGGACTCTGGCATTTAAATTATCTGGGGTTTAAATTATTTATCTGGCTCTAAGTTCATGCGCAGGTAAAACACAAACAATGTGCATTAGATTCCGGTGTAAGTCTGTGAAGAAGGAAGTGATCTAACCTTCTCTGTGGGTCTTTCTCCCTCTGGCTATCTGTTTGTCCTTAAAACCGGAGTGGGAGAGGTTGCTAAGCAGTGTCTCTATGGACACGCGGTCCTCATCTTATTCAGATCTGCCAGAGAGTCTCTCGTCTTTTACCGAGGCCACACATCTCAGTCACTCACTCATTCTCTTTTTCCTTCTGTGTCTTTCACTCACTCCTGCTTTTTTTATATTCATAAGCAGGCTCAGCACGCAATGTGGAACTACCTTCTCCCACAGGGCTAAACATTGAGTTCTTTAAGAAGCCTGAGCCCTTGATGCAAACGGTTATCAATAACCTTGAAATGCTTTTGCTCCGTCGCCCAATTTTGTTGTTATGTATTTGAGCAGGCACTCTGGCATGATAAGAGAGAGAATGAGAACGAGAGCGTTTAAAAAAAAAACTCAATGAAAACAAAATCACGACATTTCTGGATGAAGGCATTTTGCACGCCTTGTGCTCCAAATATGTTTTCTTTCATTTCACAGTAACATCTTAAGTTTGTTTTTCTCATTGCATTTTGAGCGCTCCTTCTTTGAGGTCCCGTGCCTGTTTTATAGCTTTACATTTCTGCAAGGTTGTTGGAGCTATTTGCAAATGTAACACCTGGCCACAGGCCTGTCCTTAAAGCAGTTCCCCGAGCAAAAGTGACATTGAATTCAAACAGTTTTGTAATTTACAAAGAAATGATTCGATCTTTGGGGAGAGAGCTTTCGTGAGCTTTCCTGAAGCTCAATATGGCGCTAGCAACGTCAAAGTCATGGGTTTAAATCCCAAAGAAGGCACATGCTTGAATGAATGTATAGCTTGGATGCATGCAAGTCATTTTGCAAAAAAGCATCTGTTATATGAATAAATGTAAACATAGCGAGAAAATAGTGTTTTCCAAGTGTGTTACATCCACTAGAACTGCTTATCTTAGAGGATGGAATGTGATCAAGGTTATTAAAACATTAAATGTAATATGTTAATGTTGTTCACAGATGAACATGGACATTTGAAAATCTACTTACCCAAGAAGCTTCTGGAATGCCTTCCCAAATGCTCCTCCCTGCCCAAGGAGAGACATCGCTGGAACACCAACGAGGTAAGAAGCTTTCATCCGACTGATAACAAGGAACATTTTCAGAACGTTGGCTGATGTTCTGTAAAAGTTCTCTCAGAGTTATCAAAAATGTTGTTACAGTCAGTTAGTATTTAGTACAGTTTTTTAACATTATATATCGTATCAAAATGATATTTTTAAACTGTTAGTGAAAAAATGTTTTACTGATTTTCTTTTAACCAAGCAATAATGTTAATACAACATCTAAAAACTGAATGTTTTGATTCCAAAATTGTTAGCTGGGTTCTTGATGGGATATTTCTGCTGTCTTAACATTCACTTTTTTTGCAGATTTGAATGAATTTGTCCTGTTTTGTTTGTTTCACAGCAAACTTTGATTTCCTTTTATTATGCACAGAAGCAAGTAATGTGTGAATTAGATTTAAGCTAACCAACCAAAGTGGAATTGACCAAAAGCAATACTTTATACCAAAAACTTTACTTTGCTGTTGTCAATAATTGACATTAATCAATGAGATTACTCTGTGAAAGCCCAATGGTTTTTTGACTGATTAAACTAAATTTATTGGGGATTAACCAGCCTGGTTTTTGACTAACAAACACAGCAAAGCAAAGCACATTGTGTGAAATAAAGACACATTCCCTCAAGTGTTTCGAAATAAGAAATTTAATTACAGGGTACACAGTAACATTTAATTTACAGTCAACAAAAAAGAAAGTAAATGTAAACAAACAAATGTAAACAACCTTCTAAATGCTTTCAAAACGGTTCTTCTCCAGTTTGTGTTATTTATACAAACGGTCTAGTTTGTAATTCATATTGCTTGGGCGTAATTTATTGTTCTAACATTAAAGTTTTAACTAATGATGACGTATTCGTGCACAAAGTCTGTTTTCAGAACTATTAATTTAATTCTATTTATATATCAGTTTCCCCAAAGCAAAACGCAGCCTTCAGTACAATGTCTTCATAGGTCCGTATTTAGTAATACAAATAAGATCTGAATAGTTTAGAAGAAGGTTGTTTACATATACTTTCTGTTTTGGCATGTAAACTGTTATAGCCTATAATTACATTTCTAGTGTCCAAACACTGAAAGGAATGGATAAACGTTTTGCATATTGACATATAATGACAATTAAGCAGATTTAACTCAAAATTCTCATGACTGTCATGCAAACAAATTATTAAAATTGTATTTCTATATCTATACATCATTCCAATATTTATTGTGCTGTATTCATTATGGTTTTAAATAAAACCAGTCTACTACACTGCATCTTACCGTAACACATTAAACTGTATTGCAGTGTTGAGAAACATCATTGTAAGCGTGTTTCTAAATAAACAACATTTTAGAATTGCTAAAAAGACATTAGACACAACATAAATAAGCATTTTTGGCAGTAATTAGAATTTATGAGTCAAATTTGTTTCATTGTCATGAAAATAATCTTTCAGGAACCCTGGAGTTTTTGATTCACCAAGCTGTTTTGTTAAATCTTTCTTTGATATTTTTCTAAATCTAAAAAATGTCTTACTTAAACTGTTTTACCAACACTTGTTAACATTTGTTAACCTTTATCGCATTGATGTTTTGAACCAATGCTTTCCTCTCCAGGTTATCCAAGGATTACAACAACCAAGCAAAGTTTTCTAGCCCCTCGCTGCAAAATTATAAGCAGCATGACAAAGATGCTACCTGCTGCTAAGAATTCTGGGAAACAAAGCACTACACGACTTGATGACATCTAGCATGGCCTCTCACAATATTTCATTTCTATTTCCATTTCAATACTGCTGTAACGTATGAGAGCGAAAGCCTGATGTCTTGTCATCTTGCGCATTCAATTTTATTTACGGTAATAGTTGAAAACATAGTTAGATCTTGGGAATGCAGGTATATTTTCTTTGTACAGTGCTTGGCTTTGTGTTGCAGATGAAGAAAGGGTGAAGGGAGGTTGATAGTTCTCTCTCCTCTCTCTTCACCTCATTCCAGAGCGAATCCTTCGTGTTAGGAAGCCAACAGTGTAGCTGTCCCTCTGTGCTTTCTGTCAAAGCCTCCGCACTCCCTTTCTGTTAACTTCCAAAGAGTCATAAAGTTTCCCGACTGTTTTTAAAGATCATTTCACCTTCCTCAACTCTTTTCAGTTTTTAGAATATAGAACCTGACCCCACGCTGATTCAAACTAACTCTCCTCAAAGTAAAGTCATGAACAGTTCATTCTAGTACTTGAGTGATGGCTTTGTGTTTCGTATCAAGACCCTATTTTAACAGAATATTTTATTTTAAAGGTGAAGAGTGAAGAGAGGTGAGGAGAGTACAATTAATGCCACCCTAATATGCTGAGGCAGCGATATAAATAAGCCATTTCTGTGTTGATTCCCAAACATGGGCGGGACTACATGTTTGTCTGACCAATGCAGAAGGGAGTATTTTGAAAACAATTTTTTTTAATTCTGTTTGACACTGGCGGCACAGAAATGACAAACTATACCTTTGCAACTGAAGTGAAAAATGAAAAAAAAAGTGTGTATTTTTGAAGTATTTTTTTTCCTGTTGCCTTTGAGAGGGGACAGGGCGAGTGATGGGGAGGGGCGTAACTGAATCAAAAAATGAGCACCAGAATTTAATGCACCACTAGGTCATGTATATGACACCTTAAATTTATGGTGTAAATTTTTTTTTGAAAAAAATAAAATGGTAAAGATCCAGCCGTTCTCAGCCTTGATTATCTTTCTCTCAAAGCGCACTAGGCTGTGAGCTGCTGTCTGTAGTCAACATGCATTCAGCAAACTGGCTTGGGTAACTACACAGTGCATTAACCAAATCTGACACGTTCGTGAGTGTGGCAACTCACTTCCAGTTTTGCATCCTCACAGGAGTTGAAGCTTGATACAGTAACTGGTACTCTTGCTATTATTATTACCGTTTCCATCCAGGATAAACATCTCTGACTGTTAAAATGAACACGGCACAGACAGAACACAGATTGCAGATAAAGTGTGCGAGGCAAATAAAAACGATTGGCCAAGTAACCGAAAAAGACAGACAACGTAGATATGCGAATAAAACTAGAAGGAAGAGATGTAGCTCTCCCTGCAGATGGAGACATTTGCTGGGCTGCGCTGTGGTGGTTGTCAGAGCCGTGCTACTTTTGGAGGCTGTTAGGAGCAGAAACTCTCCCTGGTGACACACACGGCTCTTAATGAGAACGAGGTCCTAAACTAAAGCAACATCCTCCTCCTTCAGCTCCAGTGTCAGGCTGAATGCCATGCTCACAGTGACCAGCGCTGAGGTATAATGAGGCCTCTAGCAGGGCCGAATGAGACATCAGGTCACAAACAAGCACAGCTCATGTCCAAGCCTGTGTTTTTCTACACATATTGGATATATCAGACACACAAGGCATAATTTCTAAGATTGGGAGCAGGAAGAGGGTAGAGGAGGATCTATATTTATGTAGTGTGTCCAGTGACTCTGTGTGAGATTCGTCTCTGTTGTTTTCTGATGGGAAACGACCCTTTTTGAAATTAATGACACGGCCGTCTGTTCACCAGAAGAAATCTGGTACCAGAATGACCACATTAAAGAATGGAAGTGACAGTGTGTTGGAAAGGAGGAGAAAAAACATCAAAACTATAATGGTGCTGTAATGAACATGGGTAGGTGAACGCTGGGGGATGGCAAAAAGTCAATTCCTGTCTTTATCTCTTTTTCTCTTGCTCTGCCTCTCACCATCGGTTGCTTTACACCCCCTGCTGTTAATTTTAAATACCTAGAGAAGCGTGTGTGTGTGTGTGCGTGTGTGTGTGTGTGTGTAATAGCTTTCCTATACTGTGCTGTACACTGCTGGGAGTCATGGAGTGTTGCTAAAGTAACATTATTATTACCATTGGGAAAAAAAGAATATTATGTCTAAAAACCGTCTGCAGCAAATTTAGAAATAATCATGTTGGTGGAAAGTGGAGTTCAAAAGGCTCTCGAGCAGGTCTGAGTATAATCTCGTTTCAGTTTAGCGCTGATTTGGTCAAGAAAGGGCGATTGGGATGCGAGACATGATTTAAATACTGAATGGATGGTGTTCTCAGACGAACGCCTCCACAATGTGGCACAGGACTGGAAAGCTGCGCTCGACTGTCCTTGCTCTGAAAAAGCCCAAAGTTCATCCACCTCGCAGAGCTGAATCTAAGCAAAGACACGCTGTTGCATTCTGAAGCGCGCTTCGCTAAATGATTTTGTCTAAAAGCAATTTAGAAGGATTCTCATGGCTAAATATGCAGCTAATACAGCGTGGGTATTACTTATTGACGAAGTGTCCTTCAGCCCGCTAGTTTTTTTCCTGTCAAGCTTGCCTATCGCAATTGCCTCAAAAAAAGAGAGATAAGAGACGTGACCTGGGTAGGGTAGCGAACAATTTTGCTATCAGGCCCTCGCTTGTTTCGTTTTCCAATGCTCAGCCCTTGTGCGTGAAGTTGTGTCATTGTTTGACCTATCTGAGCTTCATGTTTAAGAGGAGGATATGTATTCATTTCCCGCCTTCTGAGAGATGATTCCCTAAAATAAAGGGGCTCGTTGGGCAAGGGCACGGAAATCACAGTGGGCTCATGCGTGTGTGCAGAACATGGGGGCATCACTTGGCAAACACTGAGGATGCATAGAGAGCTGGATGCATGCTGATCTGGTAAGCCGAAGATTGAATTGTATTACCTTGACTCAATGATAAAATCCCCATGTTTTGTAGACTTGCAAATGCACGAGCTTGTAGGTTTGGCTTTTTGTAATGCAGATCCCCGGATGGCCACTCGAAGCTTTGATACTGCATACCTCACTCCCTAGCAGCAGGAACAAAAACCGTGCCAAGGCGGACAAGAGTCTCTCTTTTAGACCGCTCATAGCACGCTTAATGTCTTGAGTAGCCTTGGCCACTGGCAATAGCAAATGCCCCTTTATATAGTTACAGAGTTGCTGTGTCTGCGCCATTCCACAATATCTGCCCCGCTATGACAAACTGTGCATCTGAAAGTTTTAAGTGTCAGGAAAAGTGCTGTTTCATGCAAGTCCTTGTCCTGTTGAGTTCCCCTGTCAGTTCCTGGCACTCCCGTTTTATTTTAAACCTCTCAATCCAATACTCCATTATCTCCTTCGCTCTCCCTCCTTTCCCCCTTATTTTTGCTCTTGAAATCTGGATATTGGCACCACTGATTTAGTATTACCCCTGTGATCATTGCCAGGAAAGTGGTTCCCCTGCCTTAATCATAGCTGGCACTGCCCTTCTCCTCTGGGTCCTTATCTTTAAGGGTCTGCCTGACTTTCTCCTCGCATAATCAAAGGAAACAGATGCTACTAGTCGACTTTTATCCTGCAGGGAATGCTGGGAAATTTAGCTTGTGTTTGTATAAGCAGACCTTTGGCTTCTGTGGAGTGGAAGGGTCTCCCGTCACCTCAGCCAGGCGTATTGCTTCTCCTTCCATTACATCAAATAATGTGGTTTTAGCAAGTGGTACATCTGTTGCTTTTTGACCTTTTTTTGTACTTGTTTACAGAGGGAAAAGCAAACTTTAGGTGTATGTGCTCAAACGTTGTGCTATACAGCTAAAACATAGATTTACTGCTTTGTGATTATTTCTACAGGTCTTTTTTGACAGATCGACCGATAATGTTTACATGTTGGACAACGCATACAAAGTAACCAATTAATAATTGAATTTTTATTTCTGTTTTTTGAGTGATAAATAGTTGTTGGACTACAACAAGAAGAGGTATTATGCATTATTATTATTATTTTGCTTTTTATGTTTATATTATTTTTGTTAGTCCATTCTGCATAACATGTCTTTCCATAAAAGAAAGAAAATATTAGTTGACCAACATTAGGGTGAGTACCTCATATGAATGTAAATAAATTACTATAAATCAAGTGTTTATATATTTTTTAACAAAGATTAAAAAATACATTTACCCTGCAAAACAAATATAATGGCAATAAAGCATCCTAGCTAACAATTTGTGGGAACATGTCCTTGACGTTTCCATTAAGTAACAAAAATGTTAAAAATGTTACTATGAATGTTGTAGGAGCATTCAGACATTGTATTAACAGTATTGCTTGAGTATAAGGACATTATTCAAACATTTTTTTCAATTCTGTTACTTTTTGAAACGTTCTACTAACAATTTAAGAATAAACGTTTTTCTACTAATGTAGGAGAACATTTTTGATAACTTTAAAAGAACTTTTAGAGAATGTTAGCCAACATTCTACGAACTTTTCCTGTTAGCTGGGATATTATGTCTTCATTGTTGTAGTCGAATGACTGATTACTCTGTGGCTATGCTTGAGAATAAATTAAAGTTATAAGTTAACTTCCAAACATTTCAGTACATTAAATATGCAACTATAAATACTCTTGTTTCCTCTTGAACACACAGAGGTCTCCAGTGGGCTGTACCGCCGGTTGTGAGGAGGTTTGGCTATGAGTCTGTATCCAACAGTATAAGCCCAGTATATAAGCTCAGATCGCAAACTTCATTGTCTGCTATCCCATTAATAAACACCACGTCGCATCGTTACACATTTGCATAAAGTTGAACTCTGTTAAACCACATCGCAGCCTCGGTCGCCACAAAATCGGCAGCTGTCATAGGAAATAAATAAATTCCAGCCGTGTTGACGCTGTAGACCGCTGTCAGTATAAACTTCCCTTCATCGTGTTTTTGTTTTCGTTTATTTTAGACTGAATAAATTTGAATGACATTATGACATTTCTGCGCAAACAGAGGCGATACGCTTTTTCTCCGTCCAAATGTTACTGTGACATATGGTCGCTCTGTTGGCATAATCGGGCCTGTTTAAAAGAATCCACTGGATCCCCCCTGGAGGGGGTTTAGCCATGTCCCGCTTTCCTGGGGATTACAGCTTCCTTGAAAGGATTAGCACAATGCTGATTAGTTTGATTTCATTCTTCTAGCCAGAAAAAGCCAGTTCTCCTGATGTTTATGAGATTTATTTTAATACATTTCCTCTTGTGGAAACAAATTATGCAGACCTTTTTTTTACTATCAGTACAGGCAGAAGCTTGTTTTCTCTCTCTCTCTCTCTCTCTCTCTCTCTCTCTCTCTCTCTCTCTTTCTTTCTCTCTCGCTCCCTYACTTGCTCCTCGTCCTGTTTTKAGAGTATTTCCCAACCGAGCTCTCTGATTAACAAAAATGAAGAGGTAAAAAAACAGCAACATTTATTTTCTCTTTGCGTGTGGGACGGGGAACACGTCGCCCCTGTCGTGGTAATTAAAGATGACTCTGTGCAGGCAAATGTTTGAAGAAATGGAGGCTGAGCGTCTGAGGAGACGATGGGGGAAAAAGAAAGGTCACGCTGCTTTGTTTTTGCAAACGGGAGGCTTTGGGCTGTAAGGAGCTGATTTGTGAAGGTGCCTGAATCATGAACAGAATAGTAATTGTGCGAGAGGCTGCTGTCAGTCCACAGTGAAGGTACATGAGTAGATTCATTGCGGGAAAGCAG
This sequence comes from Ambastaia sidthimunki, assembly GCA_036877625.1. NCBI lineage: Eukaryota > Metazoa > Chordata > Actinopteri > Cypriniformes > Botiidae > Ambastaia > Ambastaia sidthimunki. The sequence goes on from JAZGTK010002235.1 coordinate 29,193, forward strand.
AACGATTGCATGCAACGAGAGGTTGCATTGACCAATGCAGCGAGGTGGAAAAACCTCGGGCATCTGTGAGCAACCCTGGTGATGTCAACCCTGGTGATGTCAACATAAGGTTAAAACGGACTGTTTATTTTCTAAGCACACTTTACTGGTCATGTGGTGCACTGTTCATCAATGCACATATTTCAAAGAAAAAAGTTTCTTGGAATTTTTCATCACAATGTATCGATGTCCTTCTACATTTCAGCTCCTCTCCATCCAGCCATCTAGTTCTGCTACATAATGCCCACTTCTCACAGTTCAATCAATTTCTGAAGGATAAACTCAAGTTTGCTTTTGTTTGTGAATCTCTGTTCTATTCAGATTACAAAGCCTAAGTTGATGTTTATTGCGTTTTTTCCTTGACTTTGAACGTGAGTTACTCTAAGGTCAGGTGATGTGTTATGATGTAATCTGTTCAGATTCATATAATGTGCCTTTACCTGCTTCAAGAACCTTTGAAGAAACCAGTGCCTCGTTTCTCCAACCTCATGTCTCCTCATTCATTCCATACCCCCTCCCCTTTTCCATGTCTCATGTGCACTGAGGTGTAAAATTATTCAGGGATAGAGGGATAGATTTCTCCCTCTTGAATTGAACCACTGGGTAAGGCTTTTGTACTGCCATTGTAATTGACTGTCGCTTTATTTACAGAGTGAATTTGTCTGCATGCGACTGCGTGTGTGCGATTCCGTACTGCTGCTTGCTTCCATTTTCCTTTCTCATGCATGCAGTTTGGCATGCGACGGTTCACTCTGACGCACTGTATATCGACAGCACTTGCAATCATGAAAATGGCCTGCGCGGCTCGTTCTTAACGCACACCAGTCAGACTGGTGTTATTTAATTACACGAAACCCATTTTTCAAGGTGTACCCAGCTAACGGAAAACGTTCTTAGAACATTGGGTAATGCTCTCTAAAAGTTATTTAAAAGTTTTTCAAATCAAAAACCATTCTTGCAGTAACGTTAGTAGAACTTTTTAATGTTAAATATTATATATCAAAAATGTTATACTTGTGTTGTTAGTGGAACTTATTCATTGAAGTTGTATTAGTTTGAATAACATTCTTAAAATTAAACTAAAATACTGGATGTTTTCAACATTACTGATACTTTCAAAATATTTTTTTTACATTTTTATTACTTATAGAATTACGTTATAGAAACGTTTTTACAATCTAAAACTGTTAGCTGGGTTGTGATTGGCAGTTGTCAAATACAATTAATTATTCCCCCTGCCACTCCTCCCAGTGGCCTCTTGGACGGGGCACAAACACTATGCTGCCCTTTGGAAGGATTTAACAGCAACTCTCGAGACTGCTGTTCTCCTGGAAAGGGGCCTTTCCCCCCTCCGGTTGTTGACAAATGGCTGTAGACTGGCATGGTGTCAAGTTGTTAAAATGTACGCCGGTGTGGAGTCAGAGAAGTTAATAGTTTTTCATACTTCTCAATTTTCCACCCTTGATTGCGTTGGCCTGCGCGCCGATCCTCATGGATGTTTATGAAGGCGGCTGAAACACTAGAATGGATTGGAGTGTTATGTAAGCAGAAGGCTCGGGTAATGCCTCAACAGCGTCTGCGGCCTGAACGTTGCACATATGATGTGTTCATACTCTGCTACCTCTGTGACTCCAGTAGATTGAGCGAGAGCATCCGTTCAGTCATATGCTGTGATACACTACAGCTGCTGGAGGGGAAGCTGTCAAATCTCATTATGCTGAATACTGCCAGTCAACATGCAGCACCCATCTTCACCGATGAAGACTTTACTATCTGCGTGCCTCTTGACTCGCTGTATTGATGGATTGCAGTTCATCGCTGGTGAGGAAACGCAGACTTAATGGTTTGAGTGCACGAGAGGCAGAAAGGGTCATTTACTGGGGCTCCTGTAAAGCACAATGGAGATGTATTGTTTTTTCCAACAGAGGTCTCATCCACTTTTCATCTGATACCCCTCAAGCATTTAGGGTGGATGTTCATGTTTTTAGAGGTTAGAGAGGCAGTTGGACTAAGCTAGGCTGCTCAGGAGCTGCATTATGGTTTTGTAGCCCTTTATTGTAATGTTTTTGCATTTTAATGTCATGCCTAGAGGCTGGTCTGAGGATACGGAACTAGGATACGTTTTTTTGTAGCACAATTTCATATACAGCAGTTACTCAAAGTGCTTTTATGTTGAAATGATGACGTTTAAAAATAAGAATTGAAAAACACATAAGACAATTTTAATTATTAAATTAGTTTAAAAATCTGATTTTTTTTTGTTCTAGATTCGTAGTTCTAGATTGCTCTAGATTTGTCCCTGGGCAGGTGTCAATGAGTATTGTGGTCTAAGGCAGAAGAAGCAAAAAAAGAAAGAAAGATCCAGAGAGACTAGGTCTTGCTTGTTGGGAAATAAAAAGTGGTGCCTCATAATGTCCACAGCTAAATCTCTTGCTAGCTTCAATTTATACTGTATTCACTGTGCCGGTTCCTCGTTTTTATGACTTTTATAAAAGTCATCATTTTTCCCTGCCTTTGAGAATGTGTTGAGTTGACAGGCCCGGGTCGGCTCCCCATAAAGAGATCTCTTTTAGCAGAGAGCAGGTACCCTGTCCGGCCGCAACAGTGGCAACAGCCTTATCCCTGCTTAGCATTTATGAGTTCTGCAAATCATGTAGCAGCTCAGCCCTTGGCAGCCTGACAAGATTCTCCAGACTGGAAGCTAACGGGGCTGTCACTCGCCGCTGGTTCGGCCCAACAAAGGCTTGTCAGAGAGGGTGAGGTCTGCTGCTTACAGTTAACGAGACGCTGAACAAACTTAAGAATTTCTTTATTTTTCAGCCTTTTGAGTGAGATGTCTAGCCTGAAGGAGAATAGATGGACGGTGACTGCGTCTGCACCAGAAGGAAGTTCAGACTCGGGTGCAAGTAGAATGACACGCTAGCAAGACGTATGCAGAGGTCATGTGTGATGGGTTTGAGAAGTTTGCAGACTGCAGATCTTCTAACGTGTAAACTTTAACTGCGTTACATGCCTCGGTTCTTTGGAATAAAGTGCAAGTAAACATGCAAAAAAATACGAAAGAGGGAAATAAACAACCGTTTTTGTCACGCACCCTTGCCAGCAAATGACTAATGCAAAAAGCATGGAGAAACTTGAAATTGGAGGCTTGCGGCATTTTGTGTGGCTCTTAGAAGAAGAGATGCTTTTGGTAGATGTCTAGGCCTTTAGTATTTGTGCTTCTACAAGCACAACCCTGCGACAGCTAAGTATGCATTGAGACAGGAAGGCACTTTTTTATGACACATGACATTGCCTGCAAGATGACAGGGTGTGTTGTTTACTGCCTCCCTCATTTTGAGAGTTTTGAAAATGGCCGTCATTTCCCTACGCCGCCTCACAGAACGGTGTTTATCGAATTTCATAACACACTCTTCGAATGCAGTGCTGGCTCAAAGTTAACAGAGAAAGTGACTCACCCCTTACTTATTTTTTCTAGTGCATACAGTACCAGTCAAAAGTTTGGACACATCTAACTGAATGTCATGGTCTTAAAGGTTTATACTTAAACAACTGAAATATTCATAGACAAATGTAAAGTGTGTTTTTATCACTAAAACTTAATTAATATTTTTTTCAAGTAGAGTTGGACCAGAAAGTGAAGGAAAACAGCCAACAAGTGTTGAGCAAACATATACAATATGGGAAATCCTCCAATACTGTTGGAAAAACATCCCAGGTGGATCCCACATAAAGATGCTTGATAAAATGCCAGGAATGTGCAAGTATCATTATTTTTT
>JAZGTK010002236.1:0-14543 GCA_036877625.1 Ambastaia sidthimunki
TTCATTCATGATTCATTCAATTCATTCATGCGCCCTCTACAGGTGAACAGGGGAACATATTCACGGCGTAGTCGATTGAAGAGGTCTGATGGAAGCACGACCTCCACCAGTTTCATCCTCAGACAGGTAAAATCATTGCAATCAAAATACAAGAATAAGGATTTAGGTTTTGTCTATGTAACATATTCATTAACCTGATTTCCACCATTTTTGGGCTCATGTAAAAACTACCTCTGCTCACCTACAATAGGCCTAATTGTTAAAACACAAGCATGGCCTATGGCCTCAATCTTTGCTTATATTTTCCTCATTTGTGTTTGGGTCTACATGTGTCTGGTTTTTGGCTTATGTAGGATTTTCATTCAGATGGTGTTCAGGCTGTTTACTGTTGCTGACTAAACCATTTTTATATTAATTATCTTAATTTATTAAATTAAATAATTCTTTATAGTGTTTGACTACGTAGATGATATATTTATAAAGAATGCTATATTTATGTGTGTATATATTTTTATTTCTTTGGATGAATTAGAAAAACACTTCATTAATAGATAAATTGTGTAAATAAAAAATCTAAAATTTAATTTAGGAAGTAAAGATCACATATAAATAAAGGGGAAGATGCTGGAAGGAAAAAGACTGTAGATTGTAATGAAATAACAGAGAAAGAGAGAATGAACGGAAAAACAGAGGAAGCCTCTCTCTGTTTCTCTCTCTCTCTCACGCTCTCCCTTTCATCAACGCTCACAGTCAAGGAGAACCCACGTCAGCAGCAGCTCTGACTGGAAGGCTGTTCGGCCAATCAGCATACAGCTGGTCAACTGTGTCATCAGGCTGAGATTGGGGAAGGGTGCTCTCTCTCGTTCTCTCTCTCTCTGTCTCTCTCTCTCTGATGCGGTGTGCTGTGCCGTGTATGTGTGTGTGAGCGTGTGTGCTGAGAGATGATGAAATGTCGGCGTCAGTGAGCCGTTGGGAAGCTTCTCCCTGCCTAAGGATGTGAGAGAATTGGAAGCTGAACGAGGGATCCACTCCAGCCTGCAGGCCCAGCCTTCTACACAGGCCTGCTTTCCTTCTCTTTCTCTTTCTTTCTGTCTCCATCCTGTCTTTCCCGTGAGGCATCTCCCACCCTTTTATTCCAACCTTGTTCTTCTTCTGTGGAGCAAGGGGATCGTCATCCCCCATCAATTTTTTTTTTGTGGTGAGGGTGGCTGCCTCCTCCCCCTCCACATCTTCACCATCTTCTCCCGTCTTTTTTTCTCTATTCTTCAAGAAGACCTTTTTGGAATAGCAAACCTCCATGTATGACAATTTGTACCTGCATGGATTTGAAGACTCGGAGGCGGTGAGTTATTTTTTTCTCGATTGGAATTGACTACGGCTAAATATAGTGTCTTCCCACTGGCTATATGTGTGTGCGCGTGAACGCGCTCGTGTGCGTGCGCCAAACCTGGATCAGCTGTGCTTCCCATCCACGGCCTGCGAGACTCAGTGTACCATGATTTTCTAAGATGCAGCCCACCGATCTCCGGGGGTGTACTGTAGGCAGATGTTCAACAGAGGTTTGTGTGTATTTCTGTTTGTGTTCCTAACAGCACACGTTTCCCATGATCATTCACTCCTGTTTTATCCGGCACATTTTAGGAAGCTACTACAACAAAATAAAAAAGGAAACATCTTTCATTCACTTTCATTCATTCTTCAGTTGGAGTTTGTTTAAGGATTATGTTGGAGAACTAAAGCATTATGTGGCTTTATGTCTCTCTGGGGCCGAGCAGCTGCCTCTTTAAGGCTGAAGTTGTATAATGTATTATCATAGACTGTGGAATTGTTAAAGGGGCAGAACCGTTTTCTGCTGATGTGTAGAATGTAATGAGTCACATGGCTTAGATGCCCCACTTGAATGCCTTAGAATAAAATCAAGCCAGGAGTCTGGAAAAGCCATCAGGAATTGTGTGTTTGTGTGGTTTAGACAGATATAACCCGCTCTAATTTTCATCAGCTGGGTTTATATTTCTGTACGTATGCAGTAAATTGATTTACAGACCGGATAACTAGTGTGAAATGTTGTAATTATATTATATTGTGATGTTTCTGAGTTCTTTGGTGTATAAATAAAATGTGTGTGTATGGTATACTGTGCTGTGTGCGTACCAGAATACTTAACGTAATTTAAAATATGATTCGCCAGAAATAATAATAATGAAAACATTTGATTCCTGTTAAGATTACATCCAGAAGTCCAAAAGTTCCACTTTTCGCTTTGTATACCCCTAAGAGGAACACAAATTTGATCTTGAGCATAAATGTTTCATATCAGACTTGCAAACTCAGTGAAAATCTGTGTGTAAAACTTATAACAGCATAATTTATTTGATGAGAAACACCTTCCCCTACAAATTAACTTAATTTTAGCCCATTGTCTTATTTATGATGGTATAATCTTTACTTTTCTTTACAAAGTCACACTTCAGCAAAAACAGTTTTATCTCTAAATCTGGGAAGACAGCTGTTCATTTAAATTTTCGTTTTTTGCTCCGAATCGGAAAATAAGACAACTTGTGCACTTTTTGTTCCCTGAATCAAGCGTTTTGTAATTGGACTCACCGGCCTCGGTTGGGTCGCTGCTGAGGTTAGCTTGTGTGGACCGGTGGGCTTTAGGGAACAAGTGTTTTGCCAAAGACCGACTGTGAGCCTTTTTGCTCTCTCTCTCTCTCTCTGCCTTTCTCTCTAATGCGATATTGACCTGATCGTTCTTTTTACTGACTTGAGCTAATGTTGTTTTTAAATTGGATTAACAGAATACAGCTTCCTAGCTTCACTTCAGTTTGGCTGGTATCTCTTATTGTTTAGAGGACTGTTTAACTTGCAGGTGGGACTTTCCTTGCTGTCTTAATGGGAATAAGTGTGAATGTGGTGTGTGTTTCGTATTATCTGTTAAGAGCTGATAGGGATCCGATGATTCTCGTATGGAACCGTCTAAAGACTTTTTTAGATTTCAGGTGAAAATGTTCAGATTATGTATTGTGAAGTATTTCACGGTCCTGAAAAGAAAGCAATAAAGATATGTACAAATCTATCCAGATTTGTGCAGAGTATGTGCTTGTATAGGAATGATCAGAAAATACACTTCTGAAGTCTTTTGGGGTGGCATTTAAGATCATATAGCAGGTTAGAATGAAATAGTGTGTTTAAAAACATTTGCTAATAGATTATGAAAGCTACTGAGAAGACGAGCAGAAATAAATATTAACAGGTTCTGAAAGCTTATAATTAGACGGATATATTATGATGTTTTAAACAGAACAGCTTTCTGTCCAGCTGGTGATTTAAGAATATAAAGTTCTTTAGTCTGTTACTCTATTTTTGAATTCAGTCTGTTTTCATTTGTCTCAAACTGTGCCAGATGCGTCATGGTGAGAGTTGGAGTCCAGATCATTTTTATGCATACTGTGTTTGTTATGCTGTTTTAACCCGTGTTTTCATAATAACTAAATGTTATTATGTTATTATATAAATGTTATTATATACATATATATATAATTGTGATGATTGATGCAGAACCATGAAATATTGGCTGACATTCCAGTGTCAATATAACACATTGATATTTGTATAAATAGTTACTATGGCAACATCAACAACAAAGTATTCTCAGTATTTCTCAGATTTGGCAAAATACTTATTTAGCATTAAGATGTTTTTACTCCAATGTTAGACGTGGTTTCCTGTTCCAATGGGAATTAAAAGGTGTGTATAATAAAGTTAGTATAGTTAATAGTTTGTGCCTGTGAGTTGTAAAGCACCAAAATAAATTCAAAAACATAATTTTGTCCAGATTATGATATCAAACCTTTCGTTCTTTGATTTTGCCCTGTGTATCAGGGCCTTTAATTAATTTCATTCTCATTTAATTTTTCATTAAGATTAAATACATCATAAAGGAACTTTCTGTCATTTCTAATTAAGCTGGGAGAGCAGCAGGACCATCAGGGAGGTCCAAGTAACTGAATGCAGATTAAATACTGACATGTAAATCAGGCCGCATGCTGTCACAGCCATGAAGATTTGTAAATGACCCATTTTTGCCACTTTTCCAATGACCAATGGGGGGTTTGGGGGTGGGGGGCTTTGCATTGTGACCAGATTGCATGTACGTTGTATGTAATGTGACATTTGCTGTCTGTTGGCAGGGCTCAGCTGATTCTTACACTAGCAGGCCGTCTGACTCAGATGTGTCATTGGAGGAGGAGAGGCCGGAGGGGGGCAGTCAGGGCCGGCAGGAGCGAGAACAGCAGGCTGCACTGCAGCTGGAGAGGGCAAAGGTCACCCTTGCTACATATAAATATTAATAAAGTACAACAGAATGTTATGTGTCGTGTTCAACACATTCCTCATGCAGCAATATTACACTCATGCATATGTATATAGAAGCTACTTTTGATATCAAAGTAATCCGTGTAAAGAATTAGTTATAAATCCCATAATGCATTTGGAAGAATGTTTAAGACACGTATGGAAATGCCATAAATGATACAATAAAACAGATCTAGCTTTTGTTGTTGCAGTAGTTGTGTTGCAAAGTTTGTCACACGTGACCACAGTAACATAAAATAGATGTCTATGACTTTTGCTTATAATTAATTCCTAAAATTCCTCATGATGTAATTCCATCCTAAAACATCAAATTCCAGGCCAAAGCGGTGGCGTTTGCCGTGAAGACAAATGTCAGTTACTGTGGAGCTCTGGATGAGGATGTGCCTGTGCCGGGAACTGCCATCTCATTCGATGCAAAAGACTTCCTGCACATCAAAGAGGTACTGCGGCCTGGGGACCATAAGTGACAGAGTTCTCTGATCACTTATGGCAAACCCAAGCCGAAAATCATTACTAAAGCTGCTTGCGATGTTGTACAGCTAAGATGCCTAAAGTTTGATCTGAGCTTTTGTTTCTTTTGTCCTTTCTTCATATGCAGAAGTTTAATAACGACTGGTGGATTGGTAGGCTGGTGAAAGAAGGCTGTGAGATTGGTTTTATCCCCAGCCCACTGAAACTGGAGCACATCAGAGCACAGCTGGAACAGAAGAAAAGCCGTGTACAAGGGTAAGCCCACAGAAAACCTTCCTGCTTAGATGGAGCATTTGATCTTCCACAAATATTCATAACAAAAACCTGATTTAATGATTAAAGCTGCAATTCATAACTTTATTGATTTGATTGATTTATTAAAATAAACAAAAAATATTGAGTGAGTACATGATCGATACATGTTCAAAACGATCTCCTTACCTTATCCCAATCTGCAATGCTACATTTATATTAATGATTTATATTTTGCGGGAAATATCAGTTGGACTTCATTTCATATGTGTGGCTATGTCACATCCATACTAAACCATAATCCATACTAAAAAGATAAAGACCCGGCTACTATATCGCATGTGTGGGTGCTGAGGATTCAGGACTCTTTGTAACTGGTATTATTTAAACTTATCATCTGCTTAAAGAAAGTAACTGCATGTAACTTGCAATTTAATCTTTCAAACAGAGATGGCGATAGAGAGGCAAGAGTTACGGATTGCAGCTTGAAAGTAACCTTGCAATGAAATTCCCCTAACATGCACCACTGCTTATTTCTAGCCTGTGTGTTTAATCAATTTTATTGTGCTTTACAACTGGTGATTTGAATCATTAATAAAAAAAAATAAATATATATACTATTTAAGTTGCCGATTCCAGTCTGCAGAAAATCAAATGCTCTGTAGTTTCTTTACCATATATAATAGATACAATAGCGTTTTGTTGTAGGAACATGCTACAAAAACACAGAGCATGTTCCTGCAATGTTCTTGTAGCTTAACTGCTCACCAAGTTCCTGTGTTCGATTTTCAGGAATGCATGTGTTAATAAAATGTATATCTTGCATGCACTGTGAGTCACTTTGTATAGGAGTGTGCATGTTTAAGTTTTTATATGGTATAAGTTTTGTGAAATAGTTTAGAAAAAAGTGAAACAAAAGTGAAATAGTTTAGAAAAGGTTCTAGTAATGTCTATGAAGAAGGGAGGTGGGTTTTAAGGAAAATGTCTTATGCTTCAGTAAATGTGAGAGTTTGGCATCGTTTGTTATGTTTTGAAATTAGACAAGCACTCAAAATAAATCCAGAGAGTGCTGTGAATATATGTTTAACTTCACATCAGGTGAAATTTTTTTGCCCTGTTCTCTTTTTCATGTGGTGTTTAGGACCTGAAAAATGTAAAATTATTGATGATACCGCAGCAATACAGCAGTGTGTAACAAAATAATGGTGTTCACAAATATAGTTGTAGAAAGAAATTAGTCAAAAATGTGTGCAGACTTTTGGTAAGAATTAAGACATAGAATTAATGTATTAAAAACTGATTATTTCATGGCTAAACCTCTGACAACATTCAGCTCCGGTGTGTGTGTTATATGGTAGAAGCTATGCTAAATAATCAAAACCCATAAACAAAACTACAAACCACACCATAGTATTTACTGGTTCACTTGCAACAGGGATAAACATATTTTTTTTCCTACTACATTGGGAGATTGTGTGATTAATTATTAAATGCAATATTATATTTATATATTTTCATGTTTGGTTTCGAGGATATTTTATTTACTTTTGCAAATTCTAGGGCTAAACCCAAATCTACTGCATAAGCTGGTCTGTAAGTGAGACTACTAAATAAGAGACTGATCCAATATCTTGTTAGGAGGTTTCTTTGACTGTCTAACAGGTAGTTTATTTTAGATTTATAATGATCTGAAAACAGTGGGATTTTCTAGCACTTAGATTGCTTTACAGTTGATTTGTTAACTGGGTATGAGACTCTGGTTAGATGACACACGCTTGCAGTTTGAAATCGGATGACTGACCCTCAAACCCAGGTGACTATCAATGCCTACATGCAACCTCAGTTCCAGGTACATGGCTATTGACATAGAGTCAATGGGGTTTGACCAGGGTTTGTGCATTAGCAATGAGACATTAGCATTTATAGCATGTAGCAATAAATGTAGAGATTTAGCGAGTATCTACGTGTGCGTTTGGACGTACAAACTAATGTTCTGTTTCTGTTTCTGTTTGTCTGCTCATTTCAATAGTAAGTCCAGTGGAAGCTCCTCCTCCAGTTTGGGGGATGTGATGTCAGCAGGTGAGCCAATGATCTCTTGGGGGTGGGGCTTTAAGAGATTGGGGGTGGGGTTACAGGAATCTCCCCGAAAAAATTGGAATCGTAGGCAGTTCGTCAGTGGATGATTTTACTTCAACACTGTTCTGCGTAAGGCTAAAGATCAAACGAGCAGCTTCTTGTGAGCATGGGACAGTGAATCATGATCAGTTTAAACTAGTTAAAAGTTAAAAAGTTAGCAACACTTCATTCTGACTTCCTCTTCTCCCTCTCTTTGTACAGGAAAGCAGAAACAGAAAGTGGTAAGTGTGTCCACAGGATGGAAGAAACTTCATCCCATCTTCTTGTTCCATCACAGAGGAGACATTTCTATCCGTTCTTTCCTAAACACAGAATAATTGTGTTTAAAAACTTATTTTGTTAAACGACTTCATTGACATGGACTTTGATAAATATGAGTTTTATCTTTTACACAGTGTTTTGTTTTTGACCAATGATCTTCTGTGCAGACTGAACATGTGGCTCCTTATGATGTTGTGCCTTCCATGAGGCCTGTGGTGCTGGTTGGTCCATCCCTCAAAGGATATGAGGTGGGTGTTGAGACAATGAATCTACCAGTTTCCAGCGATTTTATCACTGTCATAAAATCTTGCCTTACCGTGGTGTCATGCCAAACCTTTTATTAACGGAGAACATGCCTTCAAAGTGTCAAAGTGAGTCAAAGTGAATCAGTGAATTCATCATAAAATCTGTTTATGACTGGCTGCATATCTGTGTGCGTGCATTTTGGGCTACTGATACCAGAAAAATATAATATCTATTCCAGTCTCTCCATCTCTTCACACAGAGAAAACAAAAACATACTCCTCCTCTCACTGCACTGTTGCCATGGCAACAACCTTCCGGGGTCCAGGAGACGTCAGTGCTAGAAAGTAGAGCACAGTTTGAAATTAGAAAGAGACAAAAAAAGAGAGAGAAAAACAGGAACAGCGATTGAGAAAGTAAATCTGAGTGAGACAGAAAGGAGGCGTGCGTGAGACAGATCGAGACAGAAAGAAGGCGTTCGCCACAACGTGACCAAAAGTGAATGAGGAAAACAGGCCCCTTTGGTTAGCCATTTATAACACATAACTAGATACAGATTTGCTTAGTGGTGAGGAATTATTCACAGCTGACTGCTGTTAAAATTAGAGTGAGATTTGTTTTATTGAGGTTGAGTAAGTTTATGACTTCACGAGCCAGTAGTTAATCTTTGTAATTTAATTAAATCAATATGTTCTGCCTTATCCAATAGGATCTAAATACACTGTTGATCACATTAAAAAAAACTAAATCAAACTCAAATGTCTTTTGCAGGTAACTGATATGATGCAGAAAGCCCTTTTTGACTTCTTAAAACACCGGTTTGATGGCAGGTAAGTAACAAAAGGGCTTTTTAGACGATCAAGCTGTCATTTCAATGTACGATGGTCCCGCAAATCTCATCAAAACTTTAGAAGACCTCTTAGAATTTGAAGCCTGTTGTCTTGATCTAAAAATCATTTTATAACATTATAAAATGATTTAGCAGCTAACCACAGACAAATGTATTTATTGTCGCAGGATAACGATCACACGTGTGACAGCGGACATTTCGCTGGCAAAAAGATCAGTGCTCAACAATCCCAGCAAGAGAGCCATAATCGAGCGCTCAAATACCAGATCGAGCCTTGGTGAGACACAGAGAGACCCAAAACACACCCGACAAAGTGTTATTAAAAGAACATTCTGAGTTTAATTCAATTGCATCTCTGTTGACAGCAGTGATATTTGAGCTGTGTCCTTCTGGTTGTACATTATCCATTATCCATCCAACTGTGCTACGAATAGTCACAACCCTTTCAGTTTTTTTTCTATGTTTGCCTGGATACCATAAAATTTATGTTTTTAAATGTTTATGCTATGAACTGAAAGATTAGATATAACTGCACAAACATGGTAAACAATTCCGTCACACCAAGAGTAATAATTGTTCTTGAAAACAATGTGACAGTTGCATATTTAAATATTTATTGTCAGTGGTGTACACTTGCCTCATAGGCTTCTATTGTAAGTGCATGATTGAATACATTATATTATTATAATATTTTTCTGTGTTTATATGAACTACCAAAGGAAGACCATAAATTGTCTTTAATTCAGAATGTTGCTAAACTGCCACACTTCGGTTAAAGCAATATAATGGACAAAAAACAATATATTGCGATATAAAGCAATATAACTGAGAATTGATCATTAGCATAACTGTACGGGTAATGATATGCGACTCTGTGTGTGATACACATTTGCAGCCGAGGTACAGAGCGAGATTGAGCGCATATTTGAACTCGCTCGCTCTCTCCAGCTGGTTGTGCTGGACGCAGACACCATCAACCATCCTGCTCAGCTGATGAAGACTTCACTAGCACCCATCATCGTCCATGTCAAAGTGTCCTCGCCAAAGGTACTAACATTTCATTCATTCCTGTCTCACTGTAGTGTGTTATTAGAGAAAGACTAAACCAACAAGTAGGGGATTGTTTATTTAAAAATCATGCGCTCACACTTATGGCATTGGAAACCCATATGACTGTATTTCTTGCTTGGAACACAAAAGAAGATATTTAGTAGAATGTCTAAGCTGTTGTTATTTTCTGTTTAATGAAAGTGGATGGGGACCAGGAACAGCCGTGGTCACCATTCACTTTCATTGTATGGAAAAGCACACAGCAGGCTCTACATTTGTGTAGAACGCAAGAAGGAACATCACATGGGTTTGGAAAAATACAAGGGAGGGTAAATGATGACAATCATTTTAGGAGGCCTATCTTTTACACTACAAACTTTGATGGAAGACAGGCTAATTGTTTTTCTAAGTGCTTAACCAACTCATCTGTATTGTAGGTCCTCCAGAGGCTCATCAAGTCCAGAGGAAAATCTCAGAGTAAACATCTCAATGTACAGCTTGTAGCAGCAGATAAACTAGCACAGTGTCCTCCGGTGCGTCATCACTTACATACAAACATCCACCCACATGCACTAGGAAAATCTTAAAGGAATAGTTCACCCAAAATGGAAACAAACCCATCCCTGTGTTGTTAAAACCTGTCTGTCTTTCTTTCCATGAAATGCAAAGAGAGATTTTTTGAATGACCTCCCATTCAAGTTATTATACAAAAGAAAGAAAGTCATAACAGGTTTGAACAATATGAGAGTAAATAAATGACAGAATTTTCATTTTTCATTTTTGGCTGAACTATCCTTTTATAACAGATATATTTTAGTTTTACACATTGTTGAACATTATGATACTTCTTCAATGTATTTTTGAATGTATTTCATACCTGTGCTCTGTGTTCCTTTTCCAGGAGATGTTTGACATCATCTTGGATGAGAATCAGTTGGAGGATGCATGTGAGCACCTGGCTGAGTATCTTGAGGCCTACTGGAAGGCCACTCACACCTCCAGCAGTACCCCACTCAACCCTCTGCTGGGCAGAAACCTCGGCACTGCTGCCCTCGCCCCATTCACCACATCTGCCCTCTCCGGCTTGCAGGTGAACAAACACAGCTCATTCTTCTTACCAGCAATTAATTCACTGGATATTTTCAACAAAAAGTCTTTTTTATGCTTTATTTTGGTAATCAGCAAAAATTTCAAATGTTTTTACAAATGGATAAAATTTGGCTTTACCCAAAAAAGAAAACTGTTTTATCATTTACTCAGTCTCATATTATCAAAATTTCTTTTGTTAAGCTGAACACAAAGATGTTTATAAAAGATTTCATCACTATATGTCCTTATATATGAGGCCCAACATGTTGACAATCCATCCATTCCAAAAGCCATCATAAAAGATCCAAAACAATTCTAATGGGTTAAAAAAATATCTTATTAAGCGAATAATGATAGGGGTGAGAAAAGACAAAACCAAATGCAAACATTTTAAATATGTAAAATGTTAAATTAAATATGTTTTATTAATATGGCATTATTAATTTCAAATGTCATTGGTTTTTGCATGTCTAGTGACTAGTAATTAGTCTTGTGACACAAGAACTACTGAGTTATCAACATGTCAACCATATTTGATTTGAGCAGTAATGTGTTCATTTTGGCTTTAATTTCACTAAATAATGTTACTAATTTTTCCTCACACACACACCTGTCTTTTCATTTCAGAAGACATTTGTTAACCCCATGGAGTCGAATGAATTAAATTTATGATGGATGAATTTTCTTTTACATGTTGCTCCATTGACACTACAAAGACATAAAGAGACAACATATTTTAAAGGGTCAAGAATTCAAATTCTCTTCCTTTTGACAGTTAAGAAGTTGTTCAACTATAAAAAATATCCTGTAAGTTTCAGAATTCAAAACTTCCTTGTTATTCCAAAAACACCTTTTTTTAAAACCATGGTCGGAATGTGACTTGTTTTGAAAAGTCTGTGATCAGTATAGCGAAAGACCACCTCTGCAGAAGATCCACGCCCTATTTTAAATACCTCTTTAGCCCCACCCACCGAATAACACATGCCATGTGGTAGGTAAATAGCAGAGAGACATTAACACTGGGTTACTAGAGCTCAAAAACAGGGTAAAATATAGCCTATTACTTAATTATGATTTTAGATTAAAACCTTTCTAACCCTAGACTACAGAGAACAGTACAAAATAAATAAAAAGGCAGTTAATGACCCAATTAAAAACCCTCTTTGTTTGGGTTCAGCTAAAGAAAGAAAGACATACACCTGGCATGGCTTGAGTGTGGGTACATTTTCATTTTTGGGTAAACTATTCCTTTAACATTAGCGCTAACTCTTTACTCCGTGCTTGTACATAAGAATCAGCAGGCTCAAAAAACACGGCACGCCAACCACACCGGTGACCACTCCACCCCCAACGAACGTCGCAACCTGATGACCTCAGATGAGAACTACCACAACGAACGAGCGCACAAGGGACGAAACAGGGGCTCCTCAGGCTCGCAGCACGGCAGCGGGGGCCGAGACCACCACTACATGGAAGAGCAGCAGGGCTACCAGGACCCCTACCAGGACACCTACAAACCCCACCGCAACCGCAGTTCCCCAGGCAGCTACAGCCAGGACTCTCGCCACCGGCTCTGAGCCATCCTCCCCTGTTTTGTCCTCCAAGCCTGAGCCACAGAGTCAACAAGCCAAGATGGCTTCTGTCCAGAATTGTATACATCTTCCTTTGTTTATTTCTTCTTCATTAAGATCTATTGAGCTTGAGAACAGAAACTTAACTCCTTCTAAACCTTCATCATCTGACCAAAGCCTGCATTTCCATCTGCTTATACATGGCTCAAAGCATCTGCCTCTGGGAAAGAGACCTTTCAACATCCAATGGAGCAGAGACGGAACCATTGTTATGCTTTTAAATAATAATATGCTTGTTGACTTTTTTGGTTTGTCTATTTTGTTGCAAAAGAGCAGGTTTCATTTTAGCTGAACCAAGCAACCATTTGAAATGGAATCAAAACTTCTGTGAAGCTAGCAATGGCTTAGAAGTTATACAGGAGATACACTGAATCCCTGAAAACAAGGGGGTCAGTTAGTCATTGTTATACCATTATTGCCAGCATGTTACTTGACCGCATGTTTCCCCAGTCATGAGTGCATAACTTGAGCAGACAAACTATAGTTTGATCTTTGGATCGTTGGTTTGGGATCTTTGCCAGTAAGTGGCTGACAAACTGGAACATTTTAATAACGTAACACAAACCTACTGCCAGCTATCTTTTGTTACAAAGATAAAATCCTAAATTCCATGATCTCGGAATTTTCCAAAGCCTCTGGATATTAGGGCATGGAAATTCCACATAACGTCTGCTTTAAAACGCAGGGTTCCGAGATTCAGCAACAATACAAAAAGTCCAAGACTCATCTGTGAAGTTTAGCATGATGCTAACATTCTTGAGAGAACTGATTTTTTTTTGCCCCTTGACTTATTTGCTATTGGGGTGTTTTTTTCTAGTTAGGAAGACCGTTAAAAGAGATGTATAGGAATGCTGAACAAAAGTGTTTCTGTGATCTGATCTTTCAGAGTTAGCAAGCATTAACTTTGTATAGTTAATTTACTTCATTTAACAGCTAAAATTATGGCACTTTGGTGCATTGTCATTTAAATCCTTTTTTCGCAAGGGCGCTTGGTGTCTATAAAAAACTCCAGTGTGAATGGGTCACGTTAGCTCTGATTCTGTAGAAGTGACTGGTACCCTGTGCTCCACCCTGCCAACTGGAGCAGCTGCTGTCCAATCAGCTTCAGCAGATACGCAGTGACCTCATGGAAGTGGGCGGCACACCACATCTCAGAATTCTTCTGTTCATATGTTTTTATTGTGAAAGAGACTGGCAGAGGACTTACATCCTAAACGTGCAGAAGCAGTTCAGACACTTACAGACCAAATTCCTGGCAAATCACGGATTTCCTCGCTTGCATATTTTTTGCCTTATTAATTTATGCTAGTTTGTGCATTTTCAAAAAAAATACTTTGAAGAAAAAAACTGAAAATCTACTGACTGCAAGACGTTCAGTACTTTTGGTATGCATCTGTTAATGAGCATGCTTCTCTGTTAATGTAAAAATAAGGATGAACATGAGGACTTTGGCAGTTGATGCCCTTTTGACTAAACAGAAGATTCATCTCTGAATTCGCTGCCTGAGACAATCAGACGGAACTTCCCTGTAAAATCCATAAAAGTCATTCTTTCCATCATGCCGCTCTCTCCGGTTTCACAGCAGCTTCATCTGAGCTCCGGATAAAAGAATTACAATGTGTCCATATTTCCTTTTTTGTGAAAGTTGAAAAATAAAGATGGAAATGCAAAATTGCATGCATATTATTTTAATTTATAACAGATTTAAAACAGAAAAAATGTTTTATGGAATATAATTGTCTAAAAGGAAAATCTAGCAGTATTTATGTTCTTTTACAAAAAAGAAAAATAGAAAAAATAAATGGTCATTTTGAAACTGTGTCATTTGTTTATTAGTTTTTTGTTTGTTAGTTTGTTTGTTGTTTGCCACAGTAAGACCACGGCAAGATTACTATAAACTAAAAAGCTTTCAAACTTATTTCAACTAAAGCTGTATTTTGATAATAACCGTTTTAACGAATAATAACATTTACATTAACAATCATGACAGTTTATTGAGCTAATATTAGCACTGTGCTGATAATAAACGCACTGAAGTGCTGGTGCTAGAAAAATTATTTAATGCTGGTAATAAACATAATAAAATCACAGCTGGTCCAGATCTGAATCCACTGAAAATATAATAAAATATGGCTTAGATTTATTTATCTTTTAGATTACTACATAATTACATTCATTTATTAGTT